>APFE031598456.1:60400-101809 GCA_000404065.3 Pinus taeda
ATCACGAAGAGGACCTATAACAACTTTTCCGCCCTTGAAAGTGAAATTGAATGTTCTATTTGTAATAATTTTGGTCATAAAGATTCTGAATGCAGGAGCAGGTTTTGGAAGACATCTCAGAAGGAACAAACCTCAAGTGCCAAAACATGGAGAATGAAGGTACCCCAACCAGAAAGATGTGGGATAGCCTTATATGCGGAGGGACAGGAAAATCAATGGTACATCGACAGCGGATGTTCGAAGCATATGACAGATGATAAAGAAAAACTTGAATCATATACTGCTTTAGAAAAGGGAAAGAAAGTTTCTTTTGGAAATGATACCCCAACAACCATAAAAGGAAAAGGCATTGTTCAGTTGAAAGAGGATGTCAAAGCTGGAAATGTTCTGTATGTTGATAGATTGAAACATAATTTATTGAGTGTCAGTCAGATGTGCGATAATGGGACCGAGGTGATATTTCAATCAGATGGGTGTAGTGTTCGTGATCTTGATACAGGAAGAACAGTAATCAAAGGCAAAAGAACTCCAAACAATCTATACATATTTGAAGAAGGAGAACAACAATGTTACTTGAACAAGAATGATGAACACTGGTTATAGCACCGGAGGTTGGGGCACCTAAGCTTCTCACAAATAAGGAAAGCATGCAAGTACCAGGCAGTTCGTGGTCTTCCAGACATCAAAATTCCAGACAACACATATGCAAATCATGTCAGTTTGGGAAGCAAACTAGAACTAACTTCCCTGAGAAGGAAGGATCAGCCAGCAGGCCTCTTGAGCTAGTTCATACAGATGTATGTGGTCCATTTAGGACAAGGTCACATCGAGGAGAAGAATACCTTATATTATTCATTGATGACTTCTCCAGGATGGTTTGGTTAGGACTTATGAAGCACAAGGATGAAGCATTCGAAAAATTCAAATCTTTCAAAGCCTTGGTTGAAAATGAATCAGATTACAAAATTAAGTGCCTCAGGTCAGACAGAGGTGGGGAGTTGACCTCAAATGAGTTTTTTGATTTATGTGAAGATCATGGGATAAGAAGGGAATTCTCTACAGCTAGGACTTCTCAGCAAAATGTAGTGGTGGAAAGGATGAACAGAACAATCCAACAAATGGCCCGTGCTATGCTTGATGAATCTGGAACTCCCGCAACTTTCTGGGGTGAATCTGCATATACTGTGGTTGTTATTCTCAACAAAACAAATGTCCCAGTGAACAACACTCAAACTCCGCATGAGCTCTGGTATGGTAAAACTCCTTTGGTAAAGCATTTCAAAATTTTTGGGAGCAAATGCTATATTAAGAATACTGATGAACATCTTGGCAAACTTGAACCTAGAGTAGATGAAGGCATTCTTCTTGGATATTCTCCCTATAGCAAAGCATATAAATGTTATAATAAAATACTTGGAAGAATTGTTGACAGCATTGATGTAGTGGTTGATGAAAAAGGATACATTCCTAGGCAAGTAAATCATGAAGATATCAAAGAGGATGAAGAATACTCCCCAAGTCAAATAGATGATGAAGAAGAACCTCAAGAGGGACCAGAGGAACATATAAGGATAGAAGAGAAGACTCCATCTAGGTATGTTCATAAGAATCATCCTGAATCTCAGATTTTGGGGCAGAAGGAAGCAGGTGTACAAACCAGAAGAACAATTGCAGAAGCCTCAAGCTACTTGGCATTGCTCTCCTCCACTGAGACACAAAATGTAAAAGAGGCATGCAAATATGAAAGCTAGGTCAAGGCAATGGATGAAGAACTTGAGCAGATTGAAAAGAACAACACTTGGAAGTTGGTTCCTAGACCAAAAGATAAGAATGTCATAGGGACAAAATGGATCTTCAAGAACAAGTTGAATGAGAATGGGGAAGTTATTAGAAATAAAGCTAGACCTGTTTGTAAAGGGTATGCTCAACAAGAAGGGATAGACTTTGAAGAAACTTTTGCTCCTATTGCTAGACTTGAAGCCATCTTAATGTTCCTTGCTCTCTCAAGCTTTCACAATTTCAAAGTTTTTCAAATGGACGTCAAATCTGCCTTTCTGAATGGGGACTTAGAAGAAGAAGTGTACATTGAGCAACCAGATGGTTTCATCCTTGGGAATGATCCAAATCTTGTATGCAGACTGAGAAAGGCTCTCTATGGTCTTAAACAGGCTCCTAGTGCTTGGTACTATCGATTGGACAGATATCTTCATCAACAAGGTTTTTCAAAAGGATCATGAGATAGTAATCTTTATTTAAAAATTGAAAATGACAAATTGCTAATACTTGTTGTGTATGTAGATGATATTATCTTTGGCAGCAATGAAGAAGCTATGAGTCAAAGCTTTACCTTGGTGATGCAGAAAGAATTCGAAATGTCCTTGCTTGGAGAACTGACATACTTTCTTGGATTGCAAATCCAACAAAATGAAGGCGGGATCTTCTTGTCTCAAACCAAGTATCTCAAGCAGATTTTGAAGAAATATGGCATGGAAGATGCAAAACCAGTATGTACCCCATGGTTACAGGATGCAGTCTCAGTGCAAATGATGAATCAACAGCTGTGCATCAACCAACCTACAGGTCTATGATTGGAAGTTTACTTTATTTGACAGGTACCCGACCAGACATCATGCATGCAGTAGGAATAGTTGGGAGATTTCAGGCAAATCCAAAGGAAACTCATCTTCAAGTAGTGAAGAGGATTTTCAAATATCTTCAAGGGACTCAAAACTATGGCTTATTGTATCCTAGAGATATAGATCTCACACTTCATGCTTATACAGATGCAGATTGGGCCGGAAGCGTGGATGACAGGAAGAGCACAAGTGGTGGAGCATTCTTTATGGGTTCCAGATTGGTATCTTGGTTCAGCAAGAAACAGAGTTCGATTGCCTTATCTACAGCTAAAGCAGAATATGTGGCAGCTGCATCTTGCTGTACTCAACTCCTTTGGATGATGCAGACTTTGCAGGATTTTCAAATCACTTGTACACCACCTATCCCCATCTTATGTGATAATACAAGTGCAATCAGCATTTCAAAAAATCCTGTCATGCATTCAAAGACCAAGCACATACCGATCAAGTATCACTTTCTTCGGGAACAAGTGTTGGAAAAAAAGGTCAAATTGGAGTATGTTCCTTCTAAGGAACAAGTTGCTGACATTTTCACCAAACCATTGCCCAGGAAAACTTTTGAATATCTCAGACAGAAGCTGGGAGTAGTTGATGTATCATCTTGCTGTTAAATCTTGTCAGTTTCAGAGAAAAATGGGTGTACGTGTGTTGCATGAGGAGGATCCGCGTACATACGCTGGTTGACGGGGAGAAAGTCGCATATATGGAGGATTGATGGATATCAGAAGTAACAGGGTCTGGTTGGATATTCTGATGTGGGTCTGACAGAGACCATCCGGCACAGGTTCAGGGGGAGCAGATAATCTTCTAATAATGCATTGTTGGCATTATCTTAGAAGCTTTTGGTTCTTGTTCATAGCTGTTGTTGATTTCAGGTGCAACAAAGACAGAGGGAGAACAAAAGGAAATCTTGGTTGCTGATCTGAATGAAGATTGACAGTTGTTGCTGCTATCAGTTGTTGATGACTTTCATAAGTCATGTTTTAAATATTCGTCTCTATGTCATGTATCTCTTTCTTATATGGTGTCAAGGTCATGTGACGGCCTATATTGGTTCCTCACTATACCTGGGATGAAGATGTAATGTTCTTGATCATCATATGTAAATTTCTGATGTATATGGATGATCCCCACTTGGTTGGGTGATGGATGTATGTATTAAGTATTTTGGTGTGAGGAAGGTCTTGTATTGTTGCATAAGTCTTGGTTCTTCTTAAAGAACATCTTTTTGCAGATCTTGCCTACAGATAGGGGGAGCTTGGTCAACACAACAGGACAGAGTTTTCAGCATGTACTCAGGGGGAGCACAACCCTTTGCCCTTGATGACAAAGGGGGAGAATGATCTTGAGGATTTTTGTGTTGCCATCAAGTCCAAAGGGGGAGATTGTTGGCATTATGACTTGGAGCTATGGCACAGGTGTTTTCCTTGGTGGCAACTCTCTTTGGTAACAGATCTCAGTTCAGGCACTCAGAAAAGAAGAAAAAGACATATACGCAGGTTCATCTAGAAAAATGCGCATATACACGTGGGTTATACATTACAAAAGCGCATATATGTTGGGGATCATATTTTTTGGTCCATGGTAGTTAGTCCTTGGAATTTGAACCTATGTTTTGGATCAAGGCGTCTCGGCAGATGTGTTGATCCCTAGTTTTGGGTTCATGGTATTGAAATGTTATGGTTTTGGACCATGGTATTGAGGAAGGCCTAAGACTATAAAAGAGGAAGGAGATCATGTGGCAAATAATCATCTGAATTATTATTGAACATCTGATAAAGTGATAGAGTTGGTATATTGGTAATGGTGCAGATCTGGATCTAAATGAAGAAGGAACATTAGCGCAAAAGGAGGATAAGTTCTATTCATGGGTCATACTCTTTAAGCTTGAATGATAGTATCTTTGTATGATTTTGATCTGCTAGATATGACGCTTGCTTGATCTATCTGATAATTTGGGTTAATTAATGATTGAATAGTTGAAAGAGTGAATTATCCTTCATAAGATCTGTACGCAGGTTCGGTAAGGCGAAGACGCGTATACACGCAGTTTCAGTGAAGTAAAGGGGCGTATATGCATGTTGTTCCATACGCAGAGGCGTATGCATGCTAGTTTCAGACTGTTGAAATATCGTATATAATCTAAGTTGTGATCTAGCTGCTTCTGACTATTGCTGCTGTGTTCTGGGTTCTGTTTTCTGGTGTATGGTTTTTGGTACTGTGTTTTGGGTACAGCTGTAAGAAGAATATCTACTTGATTCAGATCTAATTTGTGAAAAGGAGATTGGTTGATTCTTGATGATTTTTTGATGTTCATGGATCCAGTCTGAAAAGTGATGAAGCGTGGTCCCTGGAAGAAAGAGAAGGTTGTAGCCTTTTGTAGGCCAGCACCTACGTACTAGTATCTTGGCTAGTGCAAGAGCTAAGGGGGTTGTAGCTCCCTTCCAGGAGAAGCTGGAAAACGAGAGAGAGTTGTTAGCTCTCTGCAGGTTGCTGCCTGCGTACTGGTAAAGGACTGCACCAGTACATTGTAAATAGAAGTTTCTAATTAAAGAAAGATAGAGATGAATTGCAGCAGGTGGTTTTCACCCACATTGGGTTTCCACCTTATATCTGGTGTTCTTGTGTGTGATTGTCTTTCTGCTCTGTTTTACTGTCTCTGGTTACTGATTATTTGATGCTGCATCTCTTCATCTGAAAGTTTAAGTAAATTAAAAGTTTGCTCTGTATACGCGGTTTTACTTCTGAATAGTTGCGTATATACGCGGGTTGAATTAACTGAAGTAGCGTATACAATTTGGTTTTTGAAAAGGATTATTTGACTTGATAATAGTGATTCACCCCCCCTCTCAGTATTATTTCCAACAGACTACAGGGACAGCTCCAGAAGGGTATACATGTTAGCAAAAGAAAGAACTTGTGGTGTGCGCGACAAACTTTTCAGTGATTGTTGGACATTTGTATAAGATGGGCGCTAATGAGATTTTGTGAAGGTATGTGCCTGATTTTGAGAGGAATAACATCCTTGCGGAAGCTCATGGAGGGGCTGCAGGAGGACATTATGCAGGAAAGGCTAACACAAAATATTTTGTGCACAAGTTTGTGGTGGCCTACGCTGGATAAAGATTCTAAAGCATATTGTAGGGCATGTGATGCATGTCAGAGAATGGGCAGACCCTCGTAGAGGGATGAGTTTCCACTGAATCCTTAGGTATTGTTGCAGCCATTTGAAAAATGGGAAGTTGACTTTGTGGGACCATTTCAACCCCTAGGATAGAAGACAGGTTCACGCTATATCATCACCATGACAGAATACCTAACCAGATGGGAGGAGGCACAACTGGCGAAGGATTTCACAGGTGCTACAACAACACATTTCTTATTTGAGGTTGCGTTGACCAGATTCCACTTCCCAAATGTGTTGATTAGTGATCGGGGTATGCAATTCCTCAATGAAAAAAACAACACGCTAACTGAAGAGTTCCAAATTTATCATCAGAAAATCACACCATATCATCCTCAAGATAATGGGGTAATTAAGGCCTTTAATAATATCTTAGAGAATGCGCTGACGAAGATCTGCAATGCACAACGAAATGACTGGGATGTGCACGTACCTACAGTGCTATGGGCATACAAAACTACCTGCAAAAATCTCACAGGTCAGATGCCTTTCCGATTGGTCTATGGTGTAGAATCTGTGATTCCTATGGAATATATCGTGCCTAGTCTTTGCATAGTGGTGTTCATAGGGATGGCCGATCATGGAGCCTTGGAAGAGCGGATCGCGCAGCTGATGGAGCTTGAGCAAGACAGATTCTTCGCTGGATTCCATCATCAAGTACAAAAGTAACTTGAAAAGGCATGGCATGATTGACACATGAAGCTGCACACTGGCTTGGGCCATATGTCATCAAAGACATTACAGAAGTAGGTGTAGTTCAGCTTGTGAATCTGAATGGAGAACCTTTTCCCAGAAGGGTGAATGGAGGCCAGTTGAAGCCATATATGGGAGATCCGGCTCAATGACTACATGATAATAGTACAATCTTATCACCATGGGTAGTTGCAAGGGAGCGCAAGACTCTAAACTACACTGCCCGAATTAGAGGACTACGTGGTAGGAGGACTACTTGCAAAAGGGTGACATTACAGTATCAGAAGCTGTGTGAAGGGTGCTACTACGCAGCATTGCTAGAAAGTGACCATTAGAGCCATTGTTCATGATTTGATAGCTAAGATACAGTTAAGAGGAGCAGGTAGGCTGCATTTAAGGAAAAAATCTTTGAAGATCTACTGCCAAAATGACATTAATGGATGAATTTTGGGGGGAATGGTTGGATTTGAATTAAAAATTCCCTATAAATTACATGTGTCAGCCCAACAGAGAACAATTTTCACCCTTAGAGTTTTTGAGTTGGCTATCTATTGCTTATGAATTACACATCCTTTGAGGATTTGATCGAAAGCTCCACCTTTGATCAGTTACGAAGTTAACTCAGAAATTCATTTGTGATACCATGTTAGGACTAGGCCCCGCTGAGACTGCAAGCAATGGAGGAACTATCGCCTCCGAAGGAGCTGTTCCAGAGGTAGTGAGCATGGAAGCTTTAGCTCTTGTGTCTATGATGCTGAGGTCACCTAGGCTAAAGCCTACACTTGTGTGAGAAACCTAGAGGATGAAGACAGACAAGCAAAATATGCCGGTGCTAGTGTGCGAGTCGCTTAGAAAACATGCTACCACTTAGATGAAAAATAAGGATAAGCAACCTGAAAAGGTTGTGGATTTGGAAGTTGGAAAGGGCACAGAGGATATTAACACTGAGGGAGCAGAGCCCCTCACCAAGTTGCCTGAATATATCCCTCTGTGTAAAGGTAAGGTGAAGGCGCCCAAGGACCCAAACCCGGACAAGATCCTCATTCATATGCCCCTTTTTCTGGATTAGATGACCTTCGAGGGTCTGTGCCTTGTGCGGATCCCCATGTTAAAAATGGAAGACTGGGACCTGGTCGACCATGAGCAGTTCCCTCACCTCACGAAAAAAATTAAATGAGGAGAGCTTTTACCCAGACTCAGGTGTCACTGAGTTGGAAGCAATTGAATGGATCTGTGGAGTAGAGAACTCCAGGTTGTTGAACCTGTTGTGGGTGCCCCACTATCACCACATTAATATTAACACCACCTCCGTGTGATAGCTACTCACTCTCATTCACAATGGGTGCTTATGGATCGATGCACCTATACCCATCACAGATATGCTCTTCCATAGGATCACGTACTTGCTACATGAGGGTTTGCCTTCGCCAAGGAGTTTGGTGGAAAGACATGAGAAAGAGACTTGGCGGAAAAAGTGAAAAAGGAGTTTGAGCTTGTGAAGAAGCCGTGCAACTATTCCATCATGTCCATCAATGATCCCATGGTGAATATTGCTACCAAAATACTAGATGGAAAGGGGATGAGGAAGTGCCACGCGGATGAGTTTCTAGCGCATATGGTATCGTTAGTTGCACAATGCACGAAGGGCGTGCAATTTAACTGGTTGCGATACTTATGCAGTGAATACCTTGCGAATTTTCACGAGGTCCAAGATGAGAGAAAGCCCTTCCACTATGCATGGTTGCTGCTCTGCATCATGTTAATTGCATGGGAGTTTCTATAGGACAGTCAGTTTCCTCCGTTGAAGGAAGGATTGTCGAAGGCCATGTAGTTCACCTCCCTCTGGGCCACGAAGGACCCCGCGTGGGTCACAGAAATAAAGATTGTTTGGGTGTTGATGGAGTGAGCTTCCACATGGCCATCAACCAGCGCCCAAGGTTGTCCCCAACCTTGTATGAGCAGTTGTCTGCTTATGCTGCGTTCAAGGCATATTTCCATTGCGTCTACATTCAGGCGCGGAAGGACCCATAATAGAAGTGGTTCGATTTACCGTACTTGGTCACCAATGCTGACATCTGGGAGGTTATTAAGCATTGGCCTGCCGAATGGCGTGCCCCATCAGACTTGGATGCAAATACCAGCAAGGGCATGGGGAGCTCAATTAAGAAAAAGAGGAAGGATGTAGTAAAAATGGTCGTGCAGAAGTTGGCTACATAGGAGAAGAAGGAAGTCGCCAAGAAGGTTGAGATGGAATAGGAATGCGCTGTCAAGGAGTAGGCTAAGCAAGAGAAGCACGAGTCCTAGAGAAGTGGTAAGTCCCCTTCACCTTCGACAATGGAGGAAGAGAAATTTGAGGAGGGTGGAGGTGGAGATGAGGGGCAGAGCACCTCATTTTAGTTAAGGAAGTGTAGAGAGCAGCAGCAGGAGGGTGCCCGCAAGAAGCAGAGAGGCGACCAAGACACAGGTTGATTCCATGAATTTGACGGAGGGTTATCTCGATGAGATCGACGACAAAGTACGAGATGCTACAACTGAATTGTTGCAGCAATTCAAGAAATATTACATGCAGGCACTTGGGGAGCGTCCAAAAGGATCTCCGTGAGTTGCAGATCCAAACAAGCAGGATACAGGTGGGCGCATGTCAAGTGAGCACTGCATAAACGAGCTTGGCACCGGGGACAAGTCAAGCTATAGAACTAGTAAGGATAGTGGACCTCAAAACAATTGCTCTACCAGAGGGGTCCCTGAGCACAGCATCGACCGATGATAAGATCATCATAAGCATTGTTAAGAACATCGACCTAAATATTGCAGCTCTCCCCAACGAATTTCTTCATGCACTGGAAATAGGAGTGACATCAGAATTGAGAGCTCGGGAGCAGCGCAATCTTAGTCTAATCAACGAGTAGTGGATGAAAAATGAACATATTTTTGCCAAAAAGACACAGGCCCTGAAAGAAAGGGATGTTATCCAGTCACAGAGCTCTAAGCTGGCGGCCACAGTAGAGGAGGCGTGCAGAACAGTGGCAGAGTTACACATACCCGAGGATGCAAAACCAGATGCCAAGATCCACAAATTAGTTGTAGGCATCCGCGACGCAAAGTAAGAGGTTGTGAGAGTTCAATTTTAACTCAACATGAAGATCATGGAGTTGTAGCTCAAATCACAGACGTCGAATCCGCCCAAAGTCAGGGTGTAGCGCGAGGCCGCTATCAGTGAAGGAATAACCATGTTGGATATCGCAGTAGCAGACTGCCCAACCTTATTCAAGCAGGTGATGGAATTAATCACAACTCTACAGGAGGACCCAAACCTGCAGATACTCAATACAAAGGTTCGCGAGCTCCAATGACATTATGATGAGGTCAGGATGACGACGCACTCAATTTTTCCATCGCAACGCCTCACCAAGTTGCAGGAAGGGAAATAGCTCGGTGCATAGGTTGAAGCAGCTCAAAGGAAGGAAGTTGTGCTTAAAGTAAGATTGGGACCTTAGTTAGATGAAGCTTACCAAGTTACCACCAACATTAAAGAGAATTTGACGGGCTTGCAGATGACTCAACAAACGATAAAGATGGTCATGGAAGGACCAACTACGGAGCAACTCGTCGAGTAAGTCAAGCAGGCAGCTACACAAAGTGCTGTTGACGTCGCAGTTGTGTAGGTAGAGGTAGGGGATCTTCAAAGCAAGATCACTGCGCAAGCTGAGTGACTCAAGGGTGAGTCACGACCTTTGTGTTGGGGACCTATTGGGATGGGGTCCTTGGGTCAGTTTTGGGGTTAAAAACCCAAGTTTTCTTGTAAATTTTGATGAAAAATGTAAAGTCTCCGCGAGTTGTGGATGTGGAGCATGTAGTTAGTTATGAGTCAAAAAGGGTTTTTGCCATCGTTTATGTAAAGTTGAGTCGGTTTTGAGATCCACCCATGGTCCGTGGACCATGGGATTGTATGTAAAGAGCTATAAAAAGGTGTATCTTAGAGAGTCTAAGAGATATGGATGTCTACATTTATGGGTATGGATGGATGAAGTCTTCAAGAGATAACAGAGAAAAGTAAGTCTTGGACGGGGAAAGGCTCTGCCGCTGAGTGGGTAGAGGCCTAGATTAATGTCCGCAACTGAGTGCGCGGACCCTTGCAGCTAAGTTCGCAGGGAAGTTTTGAGTTTGTAAACTTATATTGAAGATCAATAAAGAAGAATGTTGGGAAAATTCATGTGTTTATCTGTTTATCTTTGTGTTTATGTTTATGATATATGCTATGATGAAATAATATATTTATGAAATAATAATGTATTGATGCGCGAATCTAGTGGATGGCTCTTATTAACTAAATGTAATATATGTTAAGTATTTAAGAGTACATAATACATTTTGTTATATTTACTAAGCACTTAAGTAGATCTGAGTAGATTCTGATATGAGGATAATTTACGGTGTGCCTAAGTAGATAGCTCACCTATTCAGGGTCCGCTAAAGCTGATCGTAGACCTTCATGGAGGTCTAGGGGAAATTCGAAGGAAGTTATAGTACTGAGCCCTAATGGATTGTAGATCTGCGCGGAGGAAAATCTAGGGCACAAATAGACATGACATTGATCTTTGGATGTGAAACTTGGTTCCAGCATCCCCCCATACTTCTTTGAGTGAGACTTCAATCTGCACTACATGAGTTGATGTCGAAAGGGAAAGTAGTGTAGGGTTTTGTTTGGCGCAAATAAATGTGAACCTGGGTCAAGACCCCCTAAACTAACAATAGGACCATGTTAAAACACAAGTAGGTAAACCAAATATTTTCTCTAACTGGATTAGATGGGAACCACCTGGGTCAACTCGAGGAGATCACATAAGAACTGATTGGGCATTTCCAATCACTATTTCAGGAACCATAAGTGGATAGAAGTGAACCTATCTCCAAAATTTGTCAATCTATTCCTAAAATAATTTCGGAGTACCAGAATAATATGCTCATGAGGAAGATCCTGTATGAAGAAGCAGAAGAGGTAGTTAGAACAGTCCCTATGAACAAAGCTCCAAGTCTGGATGGTTTCACCACGGAGTTTTACAAAGCAAGGTGACATTTCTTGGGTAAGGAAATCCATACCCTAGTGGAATATTCACGTCATTCTAAACTAATGTGGTTAGGACTGAACACTACTTTCCTCACACTCATTCCAAAGAAGGGTGCGACTACAGACCCTGGTGGCTTCTGTCCCATTGCCATATGTAATGTGGTTTACAATAGTATCTTCGATATTATTGTCTGACTGTGTTAGGTCCCTATACTACTAATGTAGCCCCTTATTGTTATTAGTGAAACCCCTTTATTGTGTTTTTGTGCCCATGTATTCCCCATATTGTTATTATTGCACCCCATAGAAGCCCACTATTGTTATTGTTGTGCCCTTACAATATTATTGTTTTGTATGCTTTGATTATATTATGATCCCTTAGACTCCTATATATAGAAAGGAGGTTTTGTCATTTGTATCATCCAAGAATTGTTCATTGTGTAATGTAAAGGAGGTTTCCCCATCAAAAAGATTGATTTTTGAAGTTTTTGATCTATATTTTCTATCTTTTTGTGAGATGGTTGAATAACATTTGGTATGAGAGCTTTGGATTCTAGGGTTTCGCTGCTTCAAACAAGTCACTATGGAATTTTCGCTATAACCTTTTTGCTACAACGTTTAAAAAGATTAAATTAAAACCAATTTTAGCCAAAATCATGTTGAACCTCGTGTCTGAATTACAAATCTTTTCTTGCTATATTTTCAGAGACATGAGCTGAAGAAGTTAGGGTTTTGAAGGATCCAAAATTCCATCTCAAAGAGGCCATCATGGAATTTTCGCTATAACTTGTTTTGTACGAAAATTCAAAAGGTAAAATTAAAACCCATTTGAGATGAAATTGTATTGAACCTTTCGTAAAAATTTCGGAGCTTCGTTCACTATATTTTCGGATATAGGATCCAAGGACATTATGGTTTTCGCAGGCTCCCGAATTCCATCTCAAAAATGTGACCTTGGAAAAATCACCATAACACTCTCTCTAAGAATCAGATTCAAATTTCATAAAATGTGACAGAAAGAGGCCAAACTGCAGTTTGTTGGGTATCATTTTTAAGGTTGAAGATGGAAACCATGACACATGGAACGTCGTACAAATTCGATCTACTGAACTTGTCTATAGTCAGGTCATTTTGGAAGATTAGGAATAACCCCTTCTTGGAGAATCCAATATTGATTATACTTATGGGCTTGGAAAGAGGACTTGGAGGGCTACCACAAGACAAAATTTCAGAACTTGGAGATCCAAAATTTCATACTTAGAATCATTTCAATATCAAGCTCCTAAAAGCAAGAAAAAGAACAACTCGAATCAAGAAAATAGAAACACCTACTAAATTGGATGGATGATTTGAATAATGTGATCTGAGCTAGGATAAATGTCTTTATATATGGAATGGAAGCTAATATCAATGGGTTAGAAGAAAAATTTAAAGGCAACATGGAAGATATGGAGAAAGACATGGAAGGTTTGAAGGAAGGTGGGGCAAAGTTGCTACAAGAAAAGCTTCCTGATGGCGAAACGGTAGTAGAGTAAACTCATGATGAGAAAAATAAAATGTTAATCATGATTTCATGGAATCTAATGTTGGATTTAAGACCCACCATATTCCAAAGATAGATATGAGGAAGTTTGATGACAAGGATCCGATAACTTGGATACTACAGATGGAGCAATATTTTGATCTACATGATGTGAAACTGCCACAAAAGGTATGTATTGTATCTTTATATTTAGAACCGAATCAGTTTGTATGGTATAGAGGTCTTTGGTCTCATAAACCACTTTTCACCTGGTCAATTTTTACGGAGGTAATGATAGCACATTATGAGGATAAAAAGAGCAACACTTTCTTTAGCCAATTGATAAATCTCAAACAAAAGGGTTCAATGACAGAGCACATTGAGGACTTCCAAAAATTGAATATTGCAGAGAAGCATATGATTGAAGTATTTATAGGGACTTTAACGGTTAACATCCAATATGAGGTTTGCCTTTGGGAACCTGATTCATTGGAGAAGCATTCAAGGTGGCAAGAAAATTTGAAAGCAAAGTTATGGCAACAAGGAAGCATACTATTCACAACTATAAACATGGAAGTGTTTCTGCTCCTAGTGTTCCACATCCTACAAGGTTGACAGCACAACAATTGGAGGAAAAAAGAGAAAGAGGTCTTTCTTATAGTTGTGATAGAAAATATAATAAAGGTCATATGTGTGTTCAGAAGAAATTAATTTACATAGATGGGGAAGAGGAGGAAGAAAAGGAAAAAGAAATATCAAAGGAAGAAGATATACAACATGATCCAGGTGGATATTCGTAGCCACCCACCAATTCCACTTGGGCCCCCACTATTGTTTATTTCATTTTTTTAGTTTCCTTAATTACAACACAATGTACTATTTTAAGTAGTTTTTCGGGTCCTGAACTTCCAGAGCCATTTTGAGGCCCTAAACGAAATTTTTTGGGAAACCTGGGAGCAACATGGTTCCATGGAGCTATGTTTCTCTTCCCAAAGTTGTATTCCTCAAATAGATCTTTCTAACAAGGTATTGTCCGCGTCAAATGGAGATCATATGCCAAAGTTACAACCCTGGGAAGTTGATGTACCAATTTACCCAAAATGGGGCCCATAGTTTGGCACTTCATCTCCTAGGGTTAGGTTTTTGGATGTTTAGGGTTTTTAATTGTTTCTCAACAATAAATAGGCCTTCAAGCCTCATCGTAAGATAGTTCAGAGGCATGTAGCTGCCACATCTCTTTTTAGAGATAAGCTACCATCACCCTAGCTAGTTTATTTCCATTTATGTTTGTAAGCATATTTCAGTATTTTACAGTAATGAAATGAAGTATTATTTCTACTGAATCTCTGTATGTATGGTTATATCTGTAATTTTTTGCGTTCTTGTTTAAATCCGAATCAGTGGTTTCAGAGTGGTCTACTCTTTCTATGTTTTTCTTTGCATGTCCCCAACGAGGTCGGGATATAAGGAGTTTGGGCTTGAACTGGTCGAACCTTTGCAAGACAAGCCTCACAAATCCCGACGGCCTCCCATGGCGGATGAAAATAAAGATGAGGGAGTAGGAGATCCGATCAAAATCTTGCTCGAAGAGGCCCTCAAGCAACAAAGGAACACGATGATGGACAACTTTTCCCAGATCCTTCAGTAGCTACTCAGGGGCAACACATCTACTTCCAATAGCTACTCTGGAAGTGCCACACCCTTTAAGGTACAAATTAACTTTGGAATTCCCATAGTTGAGGGTCAGATAGATGCAGACAGTGTAGATAAATGGTTAAATCTGCTAGAAGGGTATTTCCTGTTCATGATTTTTCTAGCTGGGAAGATATTACTTTCGCCCTTCTCAAAGTTGCCCCCCATGTCAAGGACTGGTGGGAAACCTACTGTGAGTAGAAGGATGAAAGTAAAACCTCGCTATTTTCAGCCACACCTTCCTGGAATTCATTCTAGGTTGCCATCAAGGAGCATTACTACCTTGTCAGAAGCTATGAGGATCAATACATAAAGTGGACCACGCTGCAAAAGGGAAGGGACCAAGACATGCCGGAGTTTACCAATATTTTCTGTACCCTTTGCACAAAGTTGGGTATCAAGGATTCAGAGCAGCATTTGGTACTCAAATACCATGATTGCCTGCACAGGTACATCAAGGACGAAAGAGAATTCCTGAACATCTCCTCCCTCAGCATTGCATACTGATATGCCGTCAAGATCAAGAAAAAGTTTAAATAGAAGAAGTGAGACTTTGGATCTGTGAATCCAAAGCAAGGGAAAGGTGCCCCCAAACTGCCGAACAAAGGACAAAGCCAAGGCGGGGTAGACCAAGACAACCTGCCAAAGCTGCAAGCAAAGAACAATGTCGCAAAGCCAAAAAAGGACATAGGAAAGTGGTGTGAGTTCCATAGGAGCTCCACTCACAACACAAGTGAGTGTTGGGACAAGCAGGCATTGGTGGCTGAGCTAAAGGTTTCAGAATCAGATGCATGTTCCGACTCTGAGTTAGAACCCGACAAGGGAAATGACAAAGGGAAGCAGATTATTGATGAAGATCCCAATGCCACTGTTGCCACCACAAAGATCTAGAAGGAGGAACTCGAAGATAAAGAGGAGGAGGAGTGCCTCTTACACTCCCAGATGTGGGTAAAGGGCTCCCTGCTATAGTTCATTATCGACAACGGGAGCCAAAGGAACCTTACTTCAGTAGAGGTTGTGAAGCGGTTGGGCTTACTGACCACAATACATCCACAACCGTACACCATCGGGTTGCTTCACCAAGGATGAGATCTTCACATGAGCCAACAGTGTCACCTTCCATACAACATCAAGCCCTTCATGGATGATGTATTGTGTGACATTTCTCCCCTTGATGTTTGTGATGTATTATTAGGCCAACCATACTTATGGAAATGACATGTTGTGTATGAATCAAGGCATCATGTTGTTATTGTTACTTTGGGAAATAAGTTATACAGGATATCGGAGGTATCACTGCCTACCGCCATCTCTTTGGTTACTGCAAAACAATGCAGTAAGCTCATTTCCAAAACTGGGAAATTTATTTTCCTGATGATATGCCCTCACAGAAAGAAGAAGATGATGGCCACAATCTCCAGACAGGGCCCCTCCTGACGATAATTACAGATGGACAATGTCATGGAGGAGTACGAGGACATCTTCACCTCCCCTGCAGGGGTTCCTCTGCACTGTTAGGCCAAGCACTCCATCAATTTGACCCCAAGTGCACTACTGCCCAATGGACTAATCTATTGGCACTTCATTCCGGAGAATGATGAAATCAAGATGTAGATTCAGGAGTTGTTACAGAAAGTTCACATCTGTCTGAGTTCATCACCCTATGGGAGCCTGATCGTGTTGGTACCTAAGAAGGATGGGACTTGGAGACTTTGTATTGACTATCGGGCACTGAACAAGATCATTATTCATAATAGGACCTGATCCCACAGATTGATGACCTCCTAGACCAACTGAAGGGGGAGAAATATTTCAGCAAGATCGATTTAAAGTCAGGATATCACCAAGTGCCAATTGAATCCTTCGATGTGTGGAAGACTACATTCAAAGCCAAGGAGGGCCTTTTCGAATGGTTGGTTATGCCTTTCGGGTTGACGAAAACCCCTGCAACCTTCATGAGTCTAATGGATGACATCTTGCGGCCATTCACCAACTCATTTGTAGTGGTATAGGCCAATGACATCCTAATATTTAGCCAAAGTCAAGAAGAGCACTTCCACCACATCCGACAGGTTCTCCAAACACTACGACAACACAAGTTATGTGCCAATTTGGAGAAATGCACTTTCGGCATGACCCAAGTTCAATATCTAGGATACATTATTGGTGAACGGGGGTGCATGTGGATCTAGCCAAGATCCAAGTCATTCTGGATTGGCCATCTCCAACCACTCTGACAGAGCACCGTAGCTTTTTGGGTCTTACCAACTTCTACCGCAGGTTCATGTTGGGATTTTCTCATATCACTTGGCCCTTGAGTCAAGTAACCAAGGGAGGAGTGAAAGAAAAATTCTTTTGGTATGAATCTCAACAGAAGGCATTCATAGAGTTGAAACATCACCTATGCTCGACACCGTTGCTCGTATTACCAGACTAGCAACAACCATTTGAGGTCGAGACAGATGCCTTTGACTATGCTATTGGGGCAATCCTTATTCAACATGGGCATCTAGTGGCATATCACAGTGAGACACTTTCAGACACAGTCCGGAAGTATCCCACTTATGAAAAAGAGATGTATTCCATTGTACAGGACTGCCAACAATGGAAGCATTACATTTTGGGGAAGGAAATGGTCATCCACACAAACCATTGACCCCTGCAGTTCATACAGACCTAAGGGAAATTGCAGAATGATTGCCATTAGAAGTGGTCCACATACCTACAACAGTTCCATTTGGATATCAAGTATAAGAAGGGAAACACCAATAATGTTGCAAATTGCCTTAGTCGACCACCGATCATGGCGTTAACCACTATGCTCAACTCTTCTAGGCACGAGACTTCTTATTGGCCACTTCTCTATAAAATCGACCCAGAATTCAGCCACAAAATCCAAGCACTCTTGGAGGGTCAGCATGTTCCATATTTTCACCTCCGAGATGCCCTGTTATGCCACCTTGGTCACCTTTATGTTCCTTCAAGTGAGTGTGCCAAGATTATTTGGAAAGCATAGTACAGTCGGGTTTTTAGGCATTTCGGGGTCAAGAAAATGGTGGCAGTACTGTAGAAGTATTTCTATTGGCTAAATATTCGACAGGATGTCGGGAAGTACATCAGATCATGCAATGCTTGCACCATTGCCAAACTGACCATCAAGAATTAAGGCCTCTATACCCCACTGCCTACCCCTAGTCAACCTTGGGAATCCATCTCCATGGATTACATGTCGGCCCTTCCTTCTACTAAGCATGGAAACCACTGTGTTTTTGTGGTCATCGACAGGTTCTCGAAGATGGCCATTATGGCAGTCTGCAAGAAGAATATCACAACAGAAGCCACTGCTAAACTCTTCTTTGAATGAGTGTGGGTAAACTTTGGGATCCCACAATCTATCATCTCAGATCGGGATAAAAGGTTCCTCATTACATTTTGTTCTAGTCTTTGGTCAATGCTGGACACCAAATTCACTAAGTCCACAGCCTTCCATCCCCAAACTGATGGCCAAACAGAGGTTGTCAATAGGATGATCGTACATATTCTACATATGTACAACTCAAAGCATCCACACACATGGGATGAGAGCCTCCCCTATGCTTAGCACAACTATAACTGGGCTCTCGATAGCTCGATTGGCCACATCCCTTTTTAGGTGGGCTTGGGATTCCAACCACTATGTCCCATTGATGTGGCCATGCCATTTGTAGCTACTCAGGCAGATTCGGCTCATGTCCAGCCCAAAACAGATAAGGAAAACAAATTCATTGAGCACATCCAACATGTTCTCCAGTAGGTCCATGACATTCTGGAGAAATCAAATGCCAAGTACAAGCAGTGACATGATCAACATCGAGTGCCGCACAAGTTCAGGTGGGCGAAAAAGTCTAGTTGCCTTTGCAAAAGGAACGCCTTACTATATCCTATTGGAAACTCAGACCAATCCGATATGGTCCTTCCATCATTACTAAAGATATGGAAGACAATGCATTTGAGCTCAGCATTCCCCCATTCCTTGGCCTACACCCAGTGTTCAATGTGGACCGCCTTCAGCCATACTTTCCACCATTACTAGACACATCCGACATTGCAGAACAACTCATACCCACAGAGTTAAATCTAGATTGCATGGAACAAGCTACAATTGATTAGATCATGGACACACAGATTAGGCACACTCGCCAGCAGAAGATCTAACTGTATCGAGTTGTCAAAGCAGACCAAATCCTTCACCAGGGCAAGTGGCTCACTAGGGACCAAGTTTAGCAGAAGCTTCCTCATTTCGTGGAGGAACTCAACACAATGGGGACCATTGCTTCCTAAGGGGGGAGGAATGATCTAGGTGGATATTGGTGGACACTCACCAATTCCACTTGGACCCCCACCATTGTTTCTTGTAATTTTTTTGTCTCCTTAACTGTAACACAATTTACTATTTTTAGTAGTTTTTCGGGTCCTAAACTTCTCGAGCCGTTTTGAGGCCATAAACAAGGTTTTTCGGGAAAGCTGAGATCAACACGGTTCCATGGCCCTATGTTTCTCTTCTAAAGTTGTAGTCCTTGGATAGATATTTCTAACGAGGTATTGTGTGCATCAAACAGAGATCATACACCAAAGTTACGACCTCGGGAAGTTGACGTACCAATTTACCAAAAATGGGGCCCATAGTTTGGCGCTTCATCTCCTAGGGTTAGGTTTTTGGATGTTTAGGGTTTTCCATCATTTCTCAAAAATAAATATGCCTTCAAGCCTCATTGTAAGACAGTTCAGAGGCATGTAGCTGCCACATCTCTTGTCAGAGATAAGCTACCATCACCCTAGCTAGTTTATTTCCATATATGTTTGTAAGCATATTTCAATATTTTGCAGTAATGAAATGACGTATTATTTCTGTTGCATCTCTATATGTATGGTTATATCTGCAATTTGTTTCGTTCCTGTTTAAATTTGAATCACACCAAGAACCAACCCCAGGGAAAGAAGAAATGAATCTGACCATATCTTGTAATGCAATGATAGTAATTTCCAATCCTCAAACTCTCAAGATAGAAGGACATATCAAGAAGAAAAAGGTAATAGTGTTGATTGATTCGGGTATTCTGAATAATTTTATTCATTGTAAGATATCCAAAGAATTGAATTGGTTCCTATATCCAACACTAGAGTGTCATGTAATGGTTGCATATGGAGGAACCATAAATTGCTCTAGAAAGTGCCATAATATCAAGCTATCCATGGGAGAATATGTCTTGAATAGTCCAATGCTTTCCATTCCAATGGGTGGTGTTGATGTTGTATCAGGAGTCTAATGGTTACAATCTTTGGGGACGATAACTTTCAATTTTCAAGAACGTTTCTTGAAATTATTTTGGAAAGGAGAGGAAGTTAAATTAAGGGGCATCGTAGGGAAACCAAGAAAGATAATGAGCTCTAATAGCATAACAAAGCTTCTAAAGACAAAACAACGGGGCATAATATGTTCACTACAGGTTCAAATAGCTAAATCATCTATTTCTCGAGATCTCCAAAAAGTCTTGGAGAATCATTCTAAGGTTCAAGCAGTGGAATATCACATCAAGCATCAACAACAATTTCTCCAACTCTTAAAGGATAACCTCACTTAGGTGTAGAATCGAATTAAACAATAGGAAAATGAACATCGCACTGAAAGAAGTTTTGATGTAGGTGACTAAGTATTTTTATGGCTACAACCGTACAAACAAATGTCCCTCAAGCTAGCTAGGAAGGATAATAAATTATCACCAAGGTACTATGGTCTTTACGAGGTATTGTAAAAGATTGGTACAATGACATACAAATTGGAGCTTCCTACAACTTCTTGAGTGCACCCAATTTTCCATGTTTCATGCTTAAAGAAGGTTATAGGTGACAAGCTCCCTATTTAAACAATATTTCTGAAACTTGATGACGAAGGAAAAATAATATTGGAACCTGAAGCAGTCATGGAAATAAGAACTCGACAGCTACGAAATCGATCAATTTCAAGGTATCTCATCAAGTGGAAGAACTAAACTGCTGAAGATTCTGCTTGGGAGGATGGAAATTTTATACATAAGCATCCAAAACTACTCTAGCATTAAGGACAATACTTTTTAAAGGAGAGGGGCATGTTAGGTCCCTACAATACTAGTGTAGCCTCTTATTGTTATTAGTGTAACCCCATTATTGTATTTTTGTTCCTATGTAGTCCCCATATTGTTATTATTGTGCCCCATAGAAGCCCACTATTGTTATTGTTGTGCCCTTACAATATTATTTTTATGTATGCTCTATTTATATTGTGACCCCTTAGACTCCTATATATAGAAAGGAAGTCTTTTCATTTGTATCGTCCAAGAATTGTTCATTGTGTAATGTAAAGGGGGTTTCCCCCTCGAAGAGACTGATTTTGAAGTTGTTGATCTATCTTTTCTATATTTTTGTGAGTTGGTTACATAACATGCTGCTAAAGCCCCTTCTGAAAGAAATAATCGAACATGAGCAGTCCGATTTCATGGAAGGATGGAAGATCCTAGACAACATCCTGGTGGTTTATGAAGCAGTTCATACCCTTTCTTCCTCCAAAACCCCAGGTATGTTAATCAAGATGGATCTTTCTATAACATATGATTGTTTGAATTGGGATTATCTCCTATCAATTTTGGAAGCCTTTGGGTTTCCCCAAAACTAAACAAGATGTATCCAATCCTTGATTGTTACCCACTTCTACTCCATTATGGTGAATGGGGCACCCTCTCATCCTTTCCATGGTTTGGGTAGATTAATAAAGGGGATCCGGTTTCCCTTTTCCTCTTCATTATTGTTTCTGAAGGATTGAGTAGACTCATAAAGGATGCCGTGGCTTGATGATCCCTTAAGGGTCTTAATCTCTCCCAAAATGTCCCTCCAATCACCCACCAAGATTTCATGGATGACAATATTCTATTTGGAAAGCCAACCTTGAAGAAATCCTGAAAATTTGGATCTATCCTAGATGTGTTCCAACTGACTTCGGACACTCAGATTAATGGTGAGAAGTCATATTGTTTTTTTCAATACCCACCCATGGGTGCAAAGGAATCTAGCTTCGACTCTCATATTCTGAGTATGTTCTCTCCCTAGCACCTACCTTGGGGTTCAGTTGGTTCAAAAATCCCTTAAGGTGTCGCACTAGAAAGACTTGCTCGACGAGGTTGACCGAAAACTATCAAGTTGGTCCTCCAGAACATTGAATACCATAGGACGTATTGTTATCCTAAAGGTTGTGATTCAATCCCTTTCAATTTATCAGCTATCAACACTCCCTCCTCCTCAAATCATATACAAATATTTAACTGCAAAGTTAGAAAATTCCTCTCGTCAAGGCCACAGGTTGGGCGCAAGTGGGCTCTGGTTGCATGGGAAAAACTATGTAAAGCTAAAATCCATGATGGTATGGGGCTCAAGGATCTTGGAACGTTATCGCAGGCCCTAGGGGCCAAGATCTAGTGGAGGTGGATACAAGGTGGCCAGGAGACATGGAATAGGATTTGATCATGAAAATATGGATTCGAGAGTAAGTGAAACCCTCTATCGGATAATCTTATCCCACCAAAATGATCCTCAATATGGAATTGGGCAAAAGAGAATTGGGCACTCATTTAGGAACATGGTTTCTGGGAGATAAAAAATGGAGTAATGACCAAATTTTGAAAGAATCCTGGATGCAACACCCTAAATTAAGTCAAGAGGAGAACTTAAGAGAGATCCAAGTCTACACCAGACAATTGGGAGTAGAATAGGTCAATGACTTCTGGCACCTAGCCAATCCGAATCCGAAATGGAGGGAATGGAAATCTGCGGATCAATGGCCAGAGCAAGAATTGCCGCTAGATTAGGAGGCCCTCTCCCTGATCCTTCGACAAGACACATTCTCAACAATGGGGAACCCGATAAACCTCAATGGGGTCATCAACCTAAAGGTATGTTTTCATTAAAATAAGCTTATTCAATTCTATCTATTTCGGGTGACCAGGCTCCTCTCTCCTTGTGGAGAACGATCTGGTATTCTAATATGTGGCCAAAGGTAGCATTATTTATATGGCTCATAGGGCACAAAAAACTCCTTACATGGGACAAGATCAGGAGGAAATGATTTTGTGGCCCATCTAGATGCCCTCTCTATGCAACCGAAGAGGATATAACAGATCATCTTCTAAACTACTGCCCAAAGGTCCAAGCTCTATGGGATCAAGTTGCATCTCTATTTTGGGTATGCAACAAGGCGCTGAATAGCTTGGCTGAATCTCTGGAGGTATGGCACTGGACACTCTTAAAAATCTCATCGCCAATAGGGTTTGGTGTCTCTTTCAAGGCTTCATCCTTTGGAATATATGGAAAGCAAGGAGCCGTGAAATATTCTACTTGGAAAGTCTACTGACTGATCATATATGGTCAACAATCATGTGAAACATCAAATAAACCATCATTATAGGTTCATGGATAGAAGATGACTAGAAAGCGAAAAGCAGTGAATAGATAATCACAATAGTGTTATAATTAGCCCAAGGGGCCATTGCTGCACATTTGACAAAAATTCAACATATGCGAGAGCATTCACCGAAATCCTTCCTCCTTCCCCCAAAAGGATTCCACAAAATTAATTTTGATGGTGCTTCCAAAGGGAATCCAGGTCCGACAGGAATCAGAGTCATTCGAGTCGACAAGGGGTGTGTTGTAAAGTTCTATGTAGCCTCATGTGGCAACATCGATAACAATGTGGCTGAATTCTTGTGTTGGAGAAAGGATTTCAAACAATTGCTGAGCAAGGAGTGTTAACTGTGCAGGTCATAGGTGATTTAAAAATTTCCAAATCAATGTTGTAGAAACTAATTCATGGATCCCCCTAGAGAAGGTGATCAAGAGCTGGCACTTAGAATACCTCAGGGAGCATATCAAGTCAAGAATATCCTCCTTTGATTATATCATCACTGAACATGTAGACTAGGAGGGAAACAAAGTTGCGGATAAGCTCACCAATTGGGATAGTGGTCACCAGGGTCAGGATTTTGTTATTGGATGGTCCGATCCACTACAGGAGGGTATTTTGGAAGATTTTAGCCAAATTGTGGCCATGGAGGAGGCCTCCCCGATCAAGGTGTTGAACAACATGATTACAAGCCCTAAAGGACTATGTGGGGATTGATGATGAGCACGTGGATGTAGGTACGAAGGCCTGCCCTAGGCCTTCTTGAAGTACCTTGAGATTAGGGGAACTGAAACTTGAGTGTGTGAAACATTCGCTCGAAGGGTATGTTGTAGGTGATGGAGTCAAGGTAGCATTCACGTTCGGGGAGGAGGCACGTTATAACTTGGATAGGGCCTGGCTCAATTTCAAACTTCTGCATGGTTAATCGTGTTATTACGAATCCTAGTGTGTGAGGTTGGAGAGGGAAATTTCTAAGTCACGAGTGTGATTGGTGTGGGAAAGGTGGTGGATTTACCATCGATGGTCCTTTCGCCTCTCGTGAGGGTATATCCTGGTGAAGTATTGGTTAAGCCTGTGCATACATTCAGTGGGTCCGAGTAGCCGATGGGATAATTCATTTATCCTATAGCAATGGTGGTTTAGTAGAGGGTGGGGAATTCTTCTGCCAAGAAAATGGGGTAGGGAGGTGAGTGTTCAAGCATGGAGAGACATTATTCTTGGTGCCCTCATTAGTTCTTCAGCTAGGGTAATTTCATCCTGGTAGCGTAGTGCATTGTGGGTGGAAGACTGGGTGGTGGGCATCATTTTCCCCTTAGGCATCAATGGTTTTGTGTTGCTGGCGGTGAGACCAAGTGCCGAACAGCTCGGATTGGATAATAGGAAGATGATCTTGGTGGTGGAAGTAGGGAAGCCCTCCATTTCTCTTTCGATTAGTGTTTTCTAGTGGATTGGAATGAGGTAGGCACATCACATTTTGCACAGATCGTCCCATCTGAAGCCTAATTTTGTAGACCTTGTGGGTGGTGGTAGCCTATCCCTAATGTTGCCGACATCTAGTGGAAAACATATAGGACGTGATGGTTCTAGGGGTGGCTGTCTTCGCTCCTTGGCTTCAACGGGTCATGGGGGAGGAAGATCTGTCGACAATTGCAAGGATGGTTCAAAGGTTAAGGGAAGAAGAAGCCTAGGAGTTTCAATTGGTGGTTGAGGTGGCCATATCATGAGAGGCTGACACCAAGGAGGTCTGCTCGTCGAAGAGGAGGACAGAGTCATGGCATGGCACGTCGTGGAAGAAGGGGGTAGCAACATACATGTTGCATGGATTGTTGTCGAGACTGCATCCAGAAAATTATGGATAGAATGGCTACTGCAGAGCATGTGAGGCAAGAGGAATATGGAGAGATTATCATGACACTGAACAAGATGCACTATTTTCAGTGCCATACCCAGGAACGTGTGGTGGTGGTCTGGGGTGGCCAAAATCTACTCTCCGAGAAAGTTGAAAAGCTTGAGGCCTGGATGACCCATTTCGAAGAGCATATGCAATGCGCCTTCGACCTTCCTTTGCCTCCTGGAACAACCCTATACAACCCAACCTCCATCAATTCTGATGATTGATATGATATCATGTGTTTATGTATCTTTTTTTTCTTCTGGTGCTTATTGGCCTTCCAATTGTGGTCTTTGTTACTTTCTATTGTTTTGTTTTACTGTCACTTGCTACTAGCAGTAGTCAACAAACCTTGTCAGGGTGAGACTAACTACATTTTTGTTAATGATGTACACTTTCTTGAAGAATGAATAGAAGACCAATTTACAAAAAAAGAATATTTAATGGACTAATTTTATTGGTTTAAATAAACAAGTTTTACTTTGTGATTAATTTATAGTGCAAAAAAAAAGGATGATAAGAGAAGTTATAGTAAAAAAAACAATATTCATGATGTAATTAATGTTTTAAAAGAAATTAAAAATAAGCTTTATCAATGTGTAATGTGACGAGTGGAGTGTTTGATTAAAAAGTGATATTCTCGTTTATTTTATGGTAGATAATAAATAAATAAATAAAAGGTGTTTCTATGAATTTTAATAGTATTTTATTTTATAATCAATAAACATTTAATTATCAAAATATAAATAAAATTCTGAATATTTGTTTTAATGTAAAAGGTTACAATTTTTAACATTAAAAATTAAATAGAATAATTTACTTATAAATATTGAAAAATAAATAAACTAGATTCATCTTAATACCATATCTAGGAAGAGATCTGATACTTTTAATACTTTGTACATTTAGAGTTAAAATGGATCTAGGCTTGCCCCTTTAAATAATTTATATTCCACATGAAAGTACCCAACAAAAATTAATAAGAATTATAATAATAATGTAATTTTTTTTTTTTTATTATTTTCCTTTGACATTATTTTTATTTTAACATAGGTTTATTTTATTTTATTTGACTAAGTCAAAATGTTTCCATGACATTACATTACAACATTTCTATCATACTATATTCTGTTAGCACTCTGTAATTTTCCCAGGCCGAGGAGGAAATTGCAGTGGTAAGCACAAACCACTTTAAGAATTGCAAACTAGCCTTTCCAATCCTAGAGAGGGATCTCTCTCAATGGATTTTCAGTCAATCACAATTTAGGGTTTTAGGCTAGGTATGACGGTCAAGAAATTGGTTTTAGAATTTTAGTTGCAGGGTAAAGGAGGGGTCCATTGGGCATGGGGTTTGTTTGATGAAAGTGAAAAATCACTAGTTATGGAGAAATTTTATGACAAGGGAAAGGTAGTCAAACTTTTCAATCTTTGAATCTATTGTAGCATATGATAGAGGAATTAAGGAGCACAACCCATTAAACAGAGAGAATCTCAGGGATGAATTCTATTGTCAAATTTAGAAGAAAAACATTGACATTATCTGAAAGGAATGAGACAAAGCATATATCTTGGATGAATTCTGCACATATAGTCCTTATTCAAATAATATAAAAAGAAAATATTTTATGAATAACTTAGAGAAGAACACATAAACAATGAAAGAAAAACATCACTAGTAGCTAATAACACATGAATCCTTGAGAAAAAAAGATTTGTACTTCTACATTGATCACTTGTATTGAAACTCCATAGTTTTTCAAATCCAAGAAAAATCTCTCTTTTACTCCACTCTAACAACCTTTTCTTATTTTATTACAAAATACATGTTTTAGAAATAAAAATAATCTTAAACTGCTTCCTCATTTTGCTGGAAAATTAAATTAAATACAATCATAAAAATAAAAATCAATTATCTGTCAATGGTTACAAAATATTTTGAATTGCTTGGAGGTTACTGGTGAAATCTCCTTGGATTTTGGGGATATCTGTCATATGTCACTTGTATTATGTGCATGTCTTTTGTTGACATTTGTCCCTTACAACTGGACTCTGAACCTTCAAAATGGAACACAACGGTGAGCTTGATTTATTCACATGTTGTGCTAACTTAAATCTATCACCATGAGATTTGGGATTTGAATACTAATAATGGTTGATTTTATGGTTGGAATTTGGATTGTAACTACGATTTCTTATTGATCTATACTTGCGCCTTTTGGTGATTCTTGTATAGAAAGGTTGGATATGATCTTTGAATTGTTAATTATATTCTCTACCAACTTATATATGCCTTGAAAATTGGCCTTGACCGTGATGATTACCTTCAATCCTAATATACTTGCCAGAATCAGGATTTAACACCATGGTTACTGATTTTATGCACTGAAATGCCAAATTTGACCACTGAAAATCTAGAAATAAAACCAATCCTTAGGTTCTCTGTCACCTATTCTTGTAAATACTTCTTGAAAATGGTATATTTGGAATAATTTCCATCAAGTTATAACAAGCCACAAGCCAAATCCTCAAACCATTACAGAATGACCCCACGTTTCTTATTGTAATCCCTATGCATACTTTCGAAACCTCTACATAGATTTATCATTTATAAGTTTTGATCTTAAGAGTTCATTCTTCTTATATTTCTAATGATGATGATCAATATTGGTTTCATGTTTAGTCTTAGAACATAGTGCATAAGATTCAAAATCCTCTTTGTGAGAAGCCACTCTGTTGATACTATGTTTATAAAATTTTATCAGTCTCAAGAGTTTGTAACCTCTTCACAATTTTCTTCTCTCTTCATCAATTGCAACATATCTTCATGTTGTACCATATTCATCGTCCAAGTATGGAACCAATTAATCTCTTGCAAATCCAAGAATTTCATGACCCTTGAAATTGAAATTTGCTACCATTTTCAATGCAAGTTGTACTAGAGTAAGCCCACTAACATCCAAAACTTTATTAGGATGATGAAAACATTAGCACAAACAGTTGATCAATTCGGCCTTCTCATTTGATATGGTGTCTTAGACAATAGTATAAATATGGAGTCAAGTAACCATTCTTATATTGTTGGCAGTAAAGGAAGCAGACTAGAAGCCATCTGATCAAGGACTTCCATTTTACATTTGCAAAATAAGGCCCTTGATAGGTTGGTTTCCATTCCTTAGTGTTCCATTACCACCACAAACCTTACAATAAGTACCTACCTGTCTGCTACAAAACCTAGAAGTTGCTCGAGAAGCATCATCACAACTAGGATGTGCAACAACTGAGCCTCAATTGTAGGTGGAAAGATGAGTCATTGCCTCGTGATCTTCGTTGTCCTCACACCCACAAATACAACAAAGTTTCTCCTCTGCAACCATCTCCCAGTGTTTTGAGTCATTGCATATGTCTTTAAGTGACACTTCACTATATAATCCCTTGAGGCAATTCATTATTCATCCTTAATAAGGCCCTATGAAAGCCTTTCACTTCAGACCATGTTGCTCAAATAAAAACTATGTTGCTGAAACATTTTATGTAGGAAGATAGACACAAGGTGATGAAAACATTCAAGGCAATGTAATATATATAACATCATCCCTTTCAAAATAGCATGACCTGTGTATGTCCTAAGGGAAAATTAAGCAAAAATATGCAATATTATCCCTATGAAATTTTTTCCCTGTATTTTCCTCCTCACATGAAATTTGTTACCTTTCACTTTCCTTTTCTCCTAACTTCCATTATTTTCATAAATAAAATGTCAATTAATGTCACTTTTCCTTTCGAAAGTCTTAGTCATTACCTTTTCCAATTTCGACAACCATTAATTAATCACAAATGATCCCCATCACTATGTTTTTCCCCAACATTTAGCTTGGAATCCCATGACCAAGGTCTTATTTTACCTTTATTAATTTTTACATGGATTTTTGACCAGGGTTGTTACAGAACCCTCCCCCTTGGAGGGAACACCATCCTCGGTGTTCAGTGACACCTACAACAAACAAGACCGTTGAAAGAAAAACATATTGCTCATGGAGATTTATAACTTAGCTCATTGCAGTATTTATAATGATCAACCTGCTGAGGAGAAAACCAACATGACAACATAACAATCATGAAAATCATTAAGGCATGACAACCTACCTCTTATTGGAGCTTTATAACACATCTCATGGTGGTATTTACATCCATATACATATGTAGATATACCCAAAACATCATACCAAGCATATAACAAAGACATATATCAAGGACGTTCTGATTCGTGATCTCCCATGCAGCTTCATTGGACCCAAAGTGCTTCCACTACACTTTAACTTTCTCAATTGCTCGGTTCCGGAGCATGAGTATATTTCTTTGCAATATAAGATAAGGTTCCAGATGGAATTCTCCTTTTGGCTCCACCAATACAAACTAGTCAATTATAAGATCAACATCTTTAACATATTTATCAAGAAAAGACACATGGAAAACATCATGGACTTTCACTTTTGGATGCAGTGCAAGTTGATAGGCTATTAATCCAATCCTTTCAAGGATCTTGAAAGGTCCACAAAACCAAGGTGCCAACTTGGCACATGATCCAATCCACAAGGATCTCTTCTTGTGCTTGATGTGCAAGTACACTTATTCCCCAACCTAAAACTCCTTAAACAACATGTTTTAATCTACATAAATCCTCTGTTTATCTTTTGTTACTTTTAGATTATTCTTAATTACCTACATTTCATGTTCCATTTCTTACAACATGTCTGGTACAATCAACACCCTGTTAACTAGATCACTCCAATCAATGGGAGTATTACAACCATACACATACAATGCCTCAAATGGACTCATCCTCAAAGATTCTTGGTACCCATTGTTTTAAGGAAACTCTACCAGTGGAAGGTACTCTTCCCACTTTCATTGTTGATGCATCACATACATCCTCAGCATATCATCCAATATCGTGCTGACCCTCCTTGTGTGTCCATCTTTCTGTGGATGATAAGTTGTGTCGAAGGCCAACTTTGTACCCAAACCTGCAAATAACTATTTCTAGAACCTAGAAGTGAACTTGGCATCCCGGTTTTGATATGATATTATTTGGTACACCACGCAACTTCAATATATCCCTGATAAATACCTATGCTACATCATTAGTTGAATAAGTAAACATCACTGGAAGGAATTACACTACCTTAGTCAACTTGTCCATAACAACCATGATAGAATCATGTTGTCCATCTGTCCTCAAAAAACCTTTAACAAAGTCCATGGAAATGACCTCCAATTTCCACTATGGAATTGGAATTGGCTGAAGTAATCCACCTAGATGCTTACACTTTGCTTTTACCTGTTGAAAATCCAAGCATCTAGCCACAAACTTCGCCACTTCTTTCTTCAAGTTCAACCAATAGTAGAATTTCTTCACCACTGTCAATGTCTTTTGATATCCTAGGTGACCTACATATGTTTTTGCATGAAACTCTCTCATGGTACGATTCTTGATCTCGCTTTCATTTAGCACATATATCTTGTCCCTAAATCTAACCAAGCCATCTGTTGTGAGACAATAGTCCAAATCCTATGCACTTGTACCTGCACCTATGCCTGTGCATGTACCTATACTCTATTGTAACCTATGTTTGAGCTCCATGTACTTCTTATCATGCTGACCTGCCTGTAAGATCTGAGCCTATAAATTTGTGCCACAAGAACACATAACTGCTATGTATTTCACATATATCTTCCTACTAAGAGCATCTTCAACCCTATTCTCTTTACCCTAATTGTACTTCATCTCAAATTTTAACTCATTGATCGTGGCCAACCATCTAGCTTTCTTGGCATTCAAATTCATTTGGTAAAATAGATACCTTAGTCCACTGTGATCGCTGATCAGTGTAAATCTCCTGCCAAGAAGATATCACCTCCACATCTTTAATGCATGGATGATCGCTTCCAACTCAAGATCATGTGTCAGATTATTCTACTCATGCTTATTCAATTTCTATGATTCATAACATACTACCTAACCTTCTTGTATAAGAACTCCACCAAGTCCTCTCTTGCAATCATCTGTGCATACCACAAACTCTTTGTCCAGATTTGTAATCTTTAGCACTGGAGCATTTGTCAACAACTATTTCAACTACTCAAAACTTGTTGCACATTCTTCTATCCTTCAAACTTCTTGCCTTTTCACTGCAATGATGTGATAGGATATCCAATGTGAGATAAGTACTTGATGAACCTCTTGTAGTAACCTGTTAACCCCACAAATTATCTTACCTCATATACATTCCTAGGAGTTGCCCATTCCATGATAACCCTTATCTTCTATGGATCTACTGTTATGCCTTCCTTGGAAACAACATGTCCTAAGTAATGTACCTCTGTCTGAAAGAAACTGCATTTTCTAAGATTAGCATACAACTGATGCTCTCTTATGAATCTCAACATTGTTGTTAAAAGTTTGACATGTTCTTCCTCATTTTTAGAATATATGAAGATGTCATCAATGAACACAATAAAAAACTTGTCCAGATAAGGACACAACACACTATTCATCAAGCACATAAAAGTAGTTGGATCATTAGTCAAACCAAATGGAACTACAACAAACTCATAATGTTTGTACCTAGTCTGGAAATTTGTCTTGTGAATGTCATATTCTTTAATGCATACCTGATGATATCCTAATCACAGATCAATCTTCAAGAACATTGTTTCTCTCTTCAACTGATTGAACAAATCATCAATCCTCAGCAACAGATACCTGTTCTTAATGGTCACCTTGTTCAACTTCATGTAATCAATGCACAACCTAAAATTACCATCCTTACTCTCCATAAGCAACACTGGTGAGCCCCATGGTGATAGACTTGGCCTAATGTATCCCTTGTCAAGCATTTCCTTCAACTGCAACTTCAACTCTATCAACTTTGATGTGCTCATCATGTATGGTGCTTTTGATGTTTTTATTTCCCCCAGTACCAACTCAATAGAAAAATCCACTTTCATGTGAGGGAGAATCTCTAAAATATATGCAAGAAATACATCCTGAAGTTGTTGTAAAACTGGGTACCTTCTTAAAACATTCACATCCTACACTTACTTATCTTTTTCACTAGAAATATGTATCGCAAATAAAACACACCATTTCTTGCAAATATGCTTTTCTTGCATAGTTGTAACCATTCTAACTAATGTTGCCTTCTTCTTACCCTGTAAGGCTCTTTGTTTTCCAATGTCATCCAAGCCCTCAATATCGTTGTCATAACAGTCCACCTTGGTACTATGGAGATACAACCAGTCCATACCAAAAAGAATGTTATACGAACCCAATGACAATACATTCAAATGTGTTGATGTAGACATACCATTCAACTCAAATGCACAAGCTCTTACCCAATGATGAATGCGCTTCTTGGTACCTATAGCCAACTGTACTAACCAATATTTTTCATGCACTTCTTTATTCAAACCACACTTATCCACCAGGTCAAGATTAACATAACTATAATTAGATCCAAGGTCAATAAAAATATAAACAACCTGATCACAAAGCATACCATCCATCTCGATAATAAACACCTGGTGATCTTCCTTCCCGTTATCCAATGCTGCATAGATCTAAGGAACACTCTATCCAGCATTGCTCACTGTATGTGCTTCCTGAGAATTGTAGATATGTGGTCTACCACCTTGACGTTGTGGACAATCTCTTCTACGATGATCTTTGCCACAAGTCCAACACTGTATAGGCTTCCAACCTGCATCCTTGTTTTTCTCTGACAAAAATTATTGTCCTTTGCCAGATGCATTGAACTTCTTGTGCAGTGTTGTATTCTCTTTGTTACCTGTGTCCTGAGGCCTTGATCACTTCTTATCCCATTTCCCTTTATTCCTTGCATCACCTTTCCAGTTTGGTTTAGTCTCATATATGTGCTTTGGTTGCTCATAACAATTCTTTAGTTTCCATATGGCCTCCTCTAATTAGATAGGCTCATCAAACTCAATCTTGTCTTTGAATCCTATCGAAAATCCATTCATGAATCTTCGAATCTTGGCCTTCTTCTCCTTGAGGTAAGGCACATACCTCAACAACTCCAGAAATATGCTAGTGTACTCCTCATCAGATATAGAGCCCATCTTTAGCTCATAAAAATTCTTTTCCATATCATCATAGTACCTCTTTGATAGATACTTCTTCTTGAATAGTCTCTTGAATTCACTCCAATTCAACCCCTCCTCATAAGTATATCTAAATTCTTTTACATCTTCCGACCAGATATTTTCTTTACCTTTAAGACTTAATGTAGTTATTATGGCCTTTGTGTTCTCTAAATAATCATGCAATCTTAAGAACTTATTTATTCCAAACAACCATGCTTCTGCATCTCGTGTTTTCTTCATTTCCCCATCAAATGTGGGTGGCTTTGCTTTCTTGAACTCATTCGAAAAATGTCCCCTATCACTCTTCCTATAAGGATGATAGCAATGATGACCATGATACCTATTAGAACTAGAATTAGAATAGTAGTTGTGTCCAGAACCCCTCATGTCTAGAGTATCCAAGAACCTTCCATCTCTGATTGTGTCATTTCTATATGACCTGTACCCACGAGGATACCTACTACCATACGATCAATGATCTGAAGTGGTCCCTATCTCTGTAGTTCTGACAAGCTCTAAAGGATTATTGCATTAACCACTTCTTGTTTCTCCTGTGCCTGCATGATTCTGTCATTATCTTCTTTACAAATTCTTATATCTTCCTTCAAACTTCTCAATGTGTTTACTAAGTTAGAATAATTCCCAACACCGCGCTGCTCATTTTATCCATAGGGAGAGTCTCAAGAACTGTAGTCTACCATCTTGCTAGTCATCTTTGTTGTTTCTCTTCATGCGAGGTATATCATATCAGCTAAACCAAAATATAAATAAACCAAGGTACCTTAGTGTAGTTTTGGGAAGGATATCTCGTCTGCGAGACCAACCAAATTAGCGCATCATATATGTATGTTTATGTATGTATGTATGTAGTATATGTATAATATATCTATATATATCTATATTATATATATATATATATAAATTATATATAATATATATATATATATATTATATATATATATATATATTATATTATCTTATATCTATATATAATATATAGCAACATTTATTCATCGTTTTAATCATTATCCAGTCATCAATGCATGAGCTTACCAACCACATGGTATGACCTCATGCATGACAACTACAACCACATCAATGTATGCATAACGATATATAAGCATTGGCATGCATAACTAATGCATAATCGGCATACACTCATGATGACCACATACAACAACAACACCATCGAATTCCATGTGGTGACATCACTGCAACCATGACCAACACCATGCATATTCAATAAGCACATAGACCACAAGCATAAGGAACACATATATGAAACTAACTTGAATGCATGACCAACACATTGCCCATCCAGTGTAAGGGGTGAGCCATGCTTTGGTACCACTCTGTAACACCCTCCTCACACATCTACCTAAGTAACTGACCAACTAGCGTAAACATGTCATGGATAGCTACTATGAAATGATTCAACTTCTTATATATTATTTAAGGGAGTGGAACCAATGGAACACAACAAACCTGACCTTCTACACATGCAAAAAACCCCCGGGGATCCATCCAAGCCATCCAAGTGACCAACTGTTGAGACAAACTAACCTTTTGTTGCATTAAAGCCTCATTTCTCCCTTGACATGGGAATGCATATGACTGGGACCATCCAGTCACTCCCACAACAAGGCATGCATGCGATTGGGGAGTTTTCTAGGTAGTTTTGTGCCAGCGACTCTTGATTTTGTGCCAATTTTTCAGGGACAGGACTGAGGCCACTACCTATAACTCCATGAAACTTTTAGAAATGAAAAATAACATCGAAACAAAGATATAAATGCAAATATTTGAACAAGAACTTGACTAGACCCCTACTAGCCATGATAGACATTTTGTCAAACATGTCACAAATATGTCAGCTAAACCAAAATAAATAAACCAAGGTACCTTAGTGTAGTTTTGGGAAGGATATCTCGTCTGCGAGACCAACCAAATTAGTGCAAAATATATATATGTATGTATGTATGTATGTATATGTATATGTATATATGTATATATGTATGTATATGTGTGTGTGTACGTATATGTATATTTATATGTGTGTGTATATATATATATATATATATATATATATAGCAACATTTATTCATCGTTTTAATCATTATCTAGTCATCAATGCATGACAACTACAACCACATCAATGTATGCATAATGATATATAAGCATTGGCATGCATAACTAATGCATAATCGACATACACTCATGATGATCACATACAACAACAACACCATCAAATTCCACGTGGTGGAATCACTGCAACCATGACCAACACCATGCACATTCAATAAGCACATAGACCACAATCATAAGGAACACATATATGAAACTGACTTGAATGCATGACCAGCACACTGCCCATCCAGTGCAAGGGGTGAGCCATGCTTTGATACCACTCTGTAACACCCTCCTCCCACATCTACCCAAGTAACTGACCAACTAGGGTAAACATGTGATGGATAGATACTATGAAATGATTCAACTTCCTATATATTATTTAAGGGAGTGGAACCAATGGAACACAGCGAACCTGGCCTTGTACACATGCAAAAAACCGCCAGGGATCCATCCAAGCCATGCAGGTGACCAACTGCTCAGAGAAATTAACCTTTTGTTGCATTAAATCCTCATTTTCTCCCTTGACATGGAAATGCATGTGACTGGGACCATCCAGTCACTCCCACAACAAGGCATGCATGTGACTGGGGAGTTTTCTAGGTAGTTTTGTGCCAACACTCTAGATTTTGTGCCAATTTTTCAGGGACAGGACTGAGGCCACTACCTAGAACTCCATGAAACTTTTAGAAAAGAAAAATAACATCAAAAAAAAGATATAAATGCAAATATTTGAACAAGAACTTGACTAGACCCCTACTAGCCATGACAGACATTTCGTCAAACATGTCACAAATATGCATTCTATAGGTTTAAACAACAAATCTAAGCATAGGGGTCTCATACTTATCTAAGAATCACTAATAAGAACTGTTGCCTCATCACAATAAATGAATTACCATATGTTAATCCATATATTCATTGTGCATTCAATGATTAACCAAAACATGATGAGAGTCATACATTTTCACAGTCACAAAACTCACTCATAACCAGCATATAACCAATAGAAATATCAAGGATATAACAGCCATATAAGCCACATATAAAAAAGTATACTTACACATAAAATAACAATGTGAAAGAGCCCATATTTATTATTGCATAAGATGACCAGGTATGGGACTTCCACGAACCACCTGGCTATAGATTAGGTTGAACCAAATATTTCTTTCTGCCAGTCACCCTCGTATCACATTCTAAGCATGAATGTGGGATCTCATAAAATGCATAAGTCAAAACCATCCAAGGCTTCTAGAGGAAAAACCACCTCAACCCTCAACCAAGTATTCCACCTCACAGTTGAACATCACTAACCACCACCGGATTGGTCTCTACCTAAGTTTTCAAGGGCTTCAGATCATTTGTTCTAACTAGGGCTTCCAAGACTAGTAACTCAACGCACAGATGTCGTTGAGCTTCTAGAGCATTTTTCCAACCAGGGCTTCCAAGACTAGTAACTCAACCGACCAAGGTCTTCCAAAGCGTTTGTCCAACCAAGGCTTCCAGGACTAGTAACTCAACCCAAGCTATTATAGGGCTTTCAGAGCATTTGTCCAACCAAGGCTTTGAGGAACTATTAACTCAACCCACAGCCAAAGGAAAAATAAAACCAACCTAAAAACAAAACTAACACCCACATCACCATGGCTATCCAGGAAATGGCAAGGCTGGGCAAAACTACTGTCAATCCAGACAATCCTCCATGTCAATGACAGATCATAACCAAATAATCATATGTCATGCATGTCAAAAATAGCAAGGTAATCATACATGCAACTCGATACCTGCAAGAAAAATCTGATGTAGTTGATTCCATTGTCCTCTTGTGCTTTCCTACTTTTCCTTTTCCTTCTTGCTCCATATCCCAAGTATGCCACACTCCTCCAAGAGTGCTCCAAGAAAACTCTAAGTGTCCAAGAGTATGAGAGGAAGAGATAGAAAATGAGAGCTCCAAAACTGAATTGATCCTCAAAAGACTTTTTATTAATGAGGCCTCTATTTTCTTCTATTTTACATTATTTTCCTCCTCATGTGCAACCTGTGAACTTTCACCTTCCTTTTCTCCTAGTTTCCATAATTTTCATAAATAGAATTTCAATTAATGTCACTTTGTCTTTCCAAAGCCTTAGTCATTGCCTTTGCCAATTTCCATAGCCATCAATTAATCACAAGTGATCCCTATCCCTATGTTTTTTCCCAACATTCAGCTTGGAATACGTGTCCCATAACCAAGGTCTTATTTTACCTATATTAATTTTTCATGGATTTTTTGATCAAGGCTTTTACATTATTAATAGAGAAGGAAAAATACTATTTAACATAAAATATTAAACACATATTCTTAACGATAAAAAAGAATATGGCTAATAACAAAAATATCTGGATAATAACAATAATTATTGTAATAATGAAATAGTTTTTTTAATAATTATTCTAATAACAATAATTTTGTATATATTAATGGTTTTTTGTTTTTCCCTCTTTGCTGCTTACCAATTTTTTCTTATATTTAGAATATGTGTTAGTACTTTTTTTAATTGTATTCTTTTTTCCTATTATAATGATTGGATAACAATAAATGATTAGAATAACAAAAATTATTCTTAATGAAAAAAAAATGAATTTATTATTATAATAAGTAAATAGAATTATTATATTTATTTTTGTACTTGCAACCGAATTTGGCATAGGCTAAACCTTGGTATTTCCTAGTTACATGCCTCTGTTATGTCCAAGGATTTCACATTAAAGGCATCACAGCACACCTGCAAACTCCTGACAGACATTTACGCAATATTCTCGCTAATTTCATATTCTTAATGCATTGGTTTGGATCTGAGCAATTTCCTGCGATTTATGGCAGTAGAGTCGTCGGCAGGACTTGAAATAGTGGCAAGCTGAAGCCACTCTCATGAGTACATTGCTCTCTGATTCTGTTAAGTGACTGTGCCTACTACAAGGTTGACAGAGATATAAAAGGAGCGACATTATGTGCCTCCAGTGCAAAATCATGAGACCAAATTTGAAATATTCATCACAACTTTAGTTTCAAATCGTTGACGTTGTTGCCCAAAACAACAGAGAAAACACGACTGCAAATTCAGGTAGTTGTTGCAGAACGCGAGCAATTTAATATTGCATATTCGAAGCTGGGAAATTTTGTAGTTCCAGTAGCTATTAGAGCACACACTCTCAAAGGGAGACAAACTACAAGTCAACTACGAGTGAATCCATAAGAATCAATTCAACTACAGACAACGTTTACAGGTACATACGTTCCCACCTATTTTCCTCTTGTTAAGTTTTGCTTATTTCCACTATGAGTACTTATCCTCATCTTTCGAAACCCCCCTGTAGCAAAGGGAGACTAAGTAAAATCACCCTACAAAGTCTTTATGAGTACATTGAATCTTTAGAAAGACGAAGAGAAGAAATATAAAACCATTTTAAACTATAATTAACTACAATGCTTGACAATAACCACAAATCATTAGAAAACAAAATACTCTTACTCAAGACTGAACTCCAAGGAAAAAAGGTAGAATTCAAGAAATCTAACATAGCAAACAAGTAATGGTTAAAGAAAATGACACTTTGAAAAACAAGATCAAAAATCTAAAAAAATAACTACATAATAACTCAGCCCTAAATATCACAGAGAATAAATTAGATATTAAACCCATTAAAGAGGAAATTAATAAACTAATTGAACTCAACCATGAGCGCCACAAAAGATCCTTACACCTTATAATTGTTGGTATAGAAGAACAAAACAATGAAGACACATTAGAATTAGTTAAAGAACAATTAAAGACAAAATCTCAAATTCAAACAACTTATCTCACTGAAGTAATAAGGCTAGGAAAGATACTTGAGCATAAAAATAGAGTAATATGTGTTAAGGTCAATTGTAACAACCATAAACCAGATATACTTAGGAAATCTCCATGCCTAAAAGGAACGAGAATCTTTATAAATGAAGATTTCATTCGAGAAGAACAAGCTAAACTTAGGAAAGAAGTTCAAAATATCAAGAAGGAAAGAAAAGAGGGGAATGGGCAATCATTAGGAATAGAAAATCTATTATTAGAGATAGAGTCCCAAAAATGAATGATAAATAGGGAATAACATCACTTCATATCCTCTTTTGGAACTGTCGTGGTTTTCCATGGTGTAAGGGTCCTATGTTAAGTTGGATACCGAGTGATATTGATCTTATTCTTTTAGTTTAAACTTGGGAGAATGACGCATCTAGGGTCCCTCACCTTGACGGGTTCACTCTTTGGTCTACCTAGAATAAGATATCCTCCAGGAAAGGTTTTGGTTGTATAGCATGTTATATTAGGAACGTTGTTTCCTCTCACATATGACTTCATAAAACCGTCCCCTTCAATTAATACATTTGGATTGAGATCTCTGATTCTACAACCAATAGGATCTTCCTTGCAATCTTCTATTTCGCCCCTATCAACTCTACATCCTATAAGAAAAGAAACCAAGATAAGAATTGTCCTTTCAATACCTTAGAAAAATACATCTACAACCTAAGGAATCATGGAAATATCCTTTTTCTTGGGGACTTTAATGCTGAGACTACTACTAACCAAGCTATTATGTTAAGTAACACCTCTAACCTCAACCCCTTGTGGCTTGATGAGGATGGTCACTTAGCTAATAGATTCAAGAGAAAATATGAAGATATAATCGAGAACTTCTTCGGCACCGATCTCCTGAAACTTTGTAGTTCCCATGACCTAATAATTTGTATTGGTATTAATAAATGGCCTCTCTCTGGTCAGATGATATGTTTCCATGGGTTGGATAGCAACATCGTGGATTATTGTATCTCTGACATCCATGTCCTCAATATTGTTATGTATACCACCCACATGCAGGAGAACAGTGAAATTAAAAGTCACACTCACTTCGATAGAAGTAATGTCGACCTTTTATTAAGGGATTTGGAAAGGAATTTAGGCTCCCTAACTTATAATAATAGAATGGATCAAATCTATTACCATTTTAATACTACCCTTTCCACGACCATTAGAAAATTCTCTAATAAGACTTCATATAAGAAACAAAATAGAACTTCCAACCCTTGGTATGACAAACACTGTAAAATTTCCAGGAAAGAAATCAGAGACACCGCTAATGAAAGCATTAAGATCTAGAATATAAGTATATACAAAGCTCTCATTAAGAGGAATAAGAGGTCATATATTAATAAGAGACAAGAGCATCTTCTCCACCTTTATACAGTTTCACCCATAAATATTTGGTGGAATGTGCTTGTTTGTAAAACTAAAGATAATCATTCTATCCCCCTATAAAATTGGGATAACTATCTTAAGAAGTTGTATGATTCTCCAGACACCATGGGCACCATCTTAAACAGTTTGTTGATGGTGTTGGACCCACCAACATGTAAGGGGATCTCCCTAGTAAGAAATCCCAATAAGACCTCATACCATTTGGTTTAGGAGTCCCAGCAGTGGGTCGTATGGTAATGCCTTGAGCGCGATGTCGCACAAAGGCAAGTAAGATAACTCTATTAGTAGCAAGGGTGTGACCAATGCAGTGAGTCAAGGAAGGTGTTGTTAACACCCAGGTTGTTCCCTATGACTCCCAAGGGTATACGGCCGGGGTAACCACTAACCAACCTTTGGATTATAGATCCTAGCCTATCTATAATCAGAGAGGGCTCTCTCTTTAAGTTTCAGCTATGCGTTGTGAAGATTTTAGGCTAGTTTAAAGTTTCAGTTTCCTGTTTGACATTTTGGTTGGTGAACTTTTGTTGTAAGAAGGTGTAGAGCCTCTAATCTACACCTACTTATCTACCATTTTCCTCAATCATTCCTTATCTTTCCTTATCTTTTGCCTCATTTTCACCATAAAACCACCCAGATCATTACATTAGGTGTTATTAAGCATGATTAAGTAAGTTTTGCTAATGGATGACTATT
>APFE031598470.1:0-21188 GCA_000404065.3 Pinus taeda
TGATTAGCACATTTGGGGAATTTCTTTTAACAATTAGGTGAAGAGAGTGGGGTGTTACTAGAGGTTTTATATTTAAACGAATAGATGTGATTCTAGTTATGTTTGACCCCATTAGTCTTCTCTTCATATGCCAAAGTAGAGAATTTAATTACAGAGGGATATGGGAGGGATCCAAATAAAATATTATAACCAATTCATTCCTTTATAAAGGTGAACCTATAGTTTTTGAATCATATCCTAAGGTTCCCTGTGATTAAGGATGAATGTGAGAGAAAAGTGAAAACTTGGTAAAGATGACCTTTAGATAGATAAATTTTTATTGAAATAGTAGAGTAAATACTACCCTTGTATACCAATTGGTGTTGGGTAGGAAAATATTTCCTACAACTAGATTTGAGAAATATCACAAAATCCAATCCAAAAGCGAAACAAGCAAGATCAAATGTCTGCTAAGACTGAAAATATGAAACTTCACATATTATGTAAAAATCAAAACTAAAAGGGAGGAGTAATGCAAACTATCTAAGAAAGAACTACAAACTTGAAAGAAAATGAAAATAAGTCATGAATAAAAGAAAACGCAAACAAGACAATATGTGAAAATATGTCTCAAAAAAAGAGAAAATATGAGAAAAGCATGTCTCTTTTACTTATGTTGAGATCTTGATAGATTCTCTTTTGTAAAGTTGTAACTTATTAGTATTTTTATTCAAAAAATAATCTTAAAACTAGGGATTAGTTATGAATAAAATATGAAGCCACACAAAGATGTCACTTTTGTTGTAAATATCTTGTTTCAAAATCGAACATTAATTGAAAATATGTAATAATTATTTGTTAAAGATGAGGCTTAAAATAAATTTTGAAAAAAAAAAGAACAAGATGCTAAATTTAAATAAGGTAACGTGCAAAGAATCCATGATGTAACCTTTTTGCAATTTGAGAATTTTTTATCATTATGACTAATGAGCTGTCCTTGATGTCAACCTGGATATCAACTTGTCATATTATGTCATCATGATGTCACCACAACTAATGTACCTAGCTAGATCATGGATAAACGATGTTCTTAATGATTATATATGTTTTGCAGAGGTTTGTTGAAGTATTGCAATTTGTACACTCCCTCATAATGTTTCTCATGGAAACAACCCCTTTTTCTACAATTAAATCCTCAACACTTTAGATTTTCAATTTTCAAGTAAACAATAGCTTTATATCTTAGCTAATATGCATGTTCAACCTCTATTCAGTTCACATAATACACTATGTATAGGATTTACTTCATTTGTCCTTCACCTCTATCTATTTAATAGCACGATTCTCTTCCTTGATTAATTTTGAACTCTTATGCTTTTACGTTCACAACACTTCTTCTCATTTCTTTGCAAGGTGTTATGTGGAAAATTCTCTTCTGCAAACAAAAGGGAACTCCCTAGATCTTGTGGTCTGATCTAGAAACAATAGGAGAAAAAATATCTATGCTTTCCTTAGAGATATTAGAATATGGAAGAAAGACCTACGTGGAATCTGTAGTAAGCCCTTCTCTTCGCCTTGCTTGTGAGCTCCAACTCTAGCTCCAAGCACTATAAATGGAACCTGTAAAATGACTAAAACAAGCAAGAGAACTAAAATATCCACATAGCATAAAATAATGTCTCTAATCAATGAGTAAAAAGGCATTCAAATACATAAGCATCAACATGATACAAGTATAGGAAAACAAAATGTTTTTTGTATTAATAAACGAAGGAGAGAGTTACAACCATTTATAGATGCGTGACTTTGTAGATATCTCCACAATTGTCTTGCCCTTCATTTCCATAAAGAAAACCTTCAACCTCCACCCTAATGCATCAATGGGTTATGATTCCTTAAGCTCAAAGTAGCATCATGAAGGCAATAGTAATCTCCAAAAGCCAACCGAGACTCTATGGGAGGTAGTGAATTTATAGGGTAAAAGTGGTAGTTTAAGATTTACTAATCTAGGATTGAGATCAACATAATAAGGAAGATAATATCTAAGGATAAGAGATAAGACATCTAGAGTACGAATTCGATATCTCTATCAATTGTAAATGGCTAAAACCACCTTAGAAGCTTCTTGAAGGAGAAGTTTCGTAAATATTTTTTTATTTTTCCTAAAATTATAGAACCATCGCACTTGAAAAGGAAAGAAAACTATGTTGGTTAGTGCAGATGCTCAATTATGCAACTTGCAACCATTGCAGGTGGACTAAAGTGTAGGGTGTGTTGGGGCCAAAAACATAGTTTTTTGGGTTGATTGACCCATAAACTTAGACTTTTTGGTGAGATAATTCTTAGGTATTTGCAAAGGGATAATGATAGTGTTAAGTATGTTGATTGGTATGGGTTTTTAGGCCTTTTGAGTGAATGTGACAAAATTACGTGTAACATATTTCTCCCTAAAGTACATATTCAAAAGAAGTGGATGAGAAATAAAGTGCTTTACCTTGTGACAAGTCAGGATCAAATCAATTTTTTTCGAGATCATCATCTATTACAATACATAATATCATCAAGCTATCATTTTTGAGGGATGCATAGCCGTTCTCAACATATAATCTAATATTAGATGTAGAGTGATCAAATGTCTCGTCCACTGATGATAGAGTGTGGAACCATGCTTGGATGAATTTCTGAATGGTCATAGCCATCATAATTTGTAATCTTATATGAATCCTAAAATCCCAACCCGAATGGATGGAACTAGATTCAGGGTCTTCTACCTTGTGAGTCGATAGTACGAGTCTAACCATGTGAATAAATGGGCTAAAGTCGTGTAAGGTAGACACCATCTGATTTCCATCCAATGATGTAATTTTTTAATAGATCCAAGAGGAACCATCAATAATGGTAATGGCCCTCAAGGTACTATAGTATAGTTTAAGTGGTGTGAATGAATGAGCTAAATTCAAACACTACACAAAATCTCTCAGTCGAAGGCCAATCATGAAAAGATGTTGTCAAAAGCGAGGAAGCATGTCATTAGGGTATGAAAGCTCCAAGGTATTGGAAGGAGTTTCTAATTTAACTTCATGGATAATGAGCTGACGTCGACAGGAGGTGACCCATCACAGGAGGGCCTTGATGTATCCCTCATTAATGACATGAAATAGCTATCAGGATTTGAGACATAATGATGTTGATGAAGATCTTGTTTAAGAATGACATACACAAAAGAAGGCTTAAGAGTATTATAGCATATGTCAACTAAAGGACTTCTCTTGAACACATCAACGAAATTTAATGGAGTTGGAAACATTGACCCAAAACCAATTATGAATATTTTTCATTTGGTGTGATTAACTAAAGAGGCAAGAAAATTTCCCAACACAATAGTCATAGAAATGAAGTGAACGAATGTCATGTTCAAGAGTGACTCGCTTCCATTAATAGGGTTAGTACCCTATTTTCTCAATTTCCAAACCATTTATGGTTAGTACCTCTTTATTTTTGACAACCTTGAGGACGATAACATATGTTGATCTATAAGTTCATCCTTCAGATGAATCCTTCTAAGTATATTTAATGAACCTTGAGAAGGAGTGGTTTGGTCTCATCATTTTTAACGAGTCCAACAATGTTTGATGATTTTGCGAGTCTAATAAAGGTGTAACTCGATTTCCTTTTCATGTTTATAGAGTTTGAAAAATAAGCGAAAAATAAAACTCCATAGGTTCCTTTTCATCAATTTTATCTCTTGAGTCTAAAAAGATAAAAAATGATACTTAGGAAAACATTTTAGTCATGTTAGACTAAAGTGTTCATTTTTCATAAATAGTCTATCCGAGTCGAGAAAATGGTTAATATTATACCGAGCATACATATTTTCATTTCCTTTAACGAGTTCAAAAAGACAAGTGCTCGATAACATTTTCATGTTTTCAGACTCTGAAAAGAGTTGAAAGAGGACTCTAGGGTGTTCGTTTTTCATAAGTTTACACAACTTAAAAAAGCAATAAAAGTATGCTCTTTAATGAAAATGACTTGTATTCAACTTTATCTATGCATTAGATCCTTCAATTATCTTTTAACCTCCTCACAACACGTCAAAAAGATTAAAGATATATATCTTATGGTAAAAATTAGGTCAAAATATTAAAAATATATTAAAATAATGAATAATTGACCATAAATAGTGAAAAGTAAAAACATTTCTTACCATTTTCATTTTTACCTATTGTGAGTGAGCTCTGACTGCATTTTACCCTCAAGCTTCAAAAGGTGATTGTATCCAATCTAGTGGACCATTTCAAGTGTCTTTAATTCCATGTAGAAGATCTACCCTTTCTCTCATTTTTAAAAATTTTTATTTTTTATTTGATGTAAATTATTGAGAGTTCTTAGTGATTTAGGGTCTAAAATTTCACCCTAGGCCATCACACCCTCTTTGTATCAACAGGTGCACTAGGTCTCTCTAGTATGCACTAGGAAGAGAATGTTGGATCAGGTGCACAGCAAACTTAATTAAACACACAACAGAAAAAATAAACAAGCACATAAGACACAGCTTTTAACGTGGTTCACCTAACCAGTCTGGGCTACGTCCACCAAACATAGTAGGCATCATGAATATATTAATCAAATTGGAGATTACATCAAGAAATCCTCACACTCTCTTAGCAAATCATCTGAATGATTGCCCGTTATATAGCATAGAGAATTAACAGCCTCATAACTCCCTCACATCAAATATAGGAGGCATTAACTCCCTCCCAACAACCTGGAGCTAATCTAGGAACTGAATCCCTATTGTTGTCATCCTTCAGAGATTTTTGCCTATTTGACTAAAACAGAAAATCTCAACACTTCAGATGTGGTTTTCCAACTCAAAGTCCGTGAGAAGATATGTATTGATTAATCAATGGAAAAACAGTGTTGCCTAGGGGCTCTCACCTCAGCCTGCCAGATTCATTCATCAAATTTGTCTCCCTATTTTGTTCATATATACCAATATTCATAATCAACCATTTTTTTTTGTTTGTTTGTAATTTTTGAAATATTTTATTATAAATTAAAAACTTAAAAGCAAAAAAATTATTATAAAGGAACACTAAACAAAAAAACTCATATTTACATGTTATAAAATAAAAAATTACATTACAAAACAAATTAATAAACAAAAGTTTGCAACATACAACTCAGAATTATTGAGTCCAAAGGTTTATTGAAAGGAAAGGCTCATTTTACAGCTTAGTATAATGAGAGGTATGTGATGAGTATGATGTCTAAGGCTGTCCGTCAATAAAATTGAAATTTTAGTTCATGTCCACCCAAAATAAAAATTTAAAATTAATATATAACTATATATATATATATATATATAAATATAATGTCAAATGAAATTACAAGATAAGAAATTGGATCTTTCTAGATTTATGTTAAATGATTATTTAAAATAAATCTATACTAATTTCACAAAAAAACTTTATAAATTAATGTTAAAAAAAAAAAAAAAAAAAAAATCTCAAAATTTAACTTATCTGTAGCTTCACAAATCAACATTGAAAATTGAAAATATAACTTCTTAACTCTTCATTGCCAAAAATGATAAAGTAAGTTCTCACACTCTTGATCATCCACATGAAATTGTACCCATTTTCATCGTTATGCATTGATGTATACATGCACAAAAACATGGTACTGTAAACTCTACGAAACTTTCATGATAGGATATACTGAGCTCCATTCTACGACTGATTCTATAGAATAAAATAAAATACTAATTGACATAGATGCTTAGAAAAGTCCTCGGGATTCACTGATTATTAGAGGCTTACACTTCACACTCGCAGTTAGAAGTGAGCTCGGAATGTTTGGGCACTATGAGATATTTCGTGGTCGGAGAGGGTGGTATCGGTGTCAATGTCAGGCAAAAATGGAGGTCTTGAAACAAATTGCAGGTCCTCCCATCTCAATCCCTGGAAAAAAACATGGTTCTTCACATCGGTGGCTCCCATGGAGGAGCCCAGCCTCTTGGAGGGGTCCTTCACCAACAGTTTCTTGATGAGGTCTTTGAGTGGAGACCATGAGCCTGTAATATGAGGTTCTTTGGACATAATGTTGAAGAATGTCTCCTTTCTGCTGAAGCCACGGAAGGCAGTCCTCCCATATTTCATCTCATACATTAATATTCCTAGCGACCACCAGTCCACTGGAAAGGAATGACCTGTGCACCACAGAACCTCGGGTGCAATGTACTTTTCTGTGCCGACGAATGAATGGGACTCCATGGTTCCTTCACCTTCCCCGTCATTACTAGTGGATCTGTGTGACCTCTCGTCGTCTGAAAATGAGTTGTAGCTGTCTTCAGACTCATGTGACGAAGGGAGAGATCGAAATCAGTAAGCATAACGTGACCATTGTCTTGGACCAATATGTTCTCTGGCTGCAGATCTCTGTACACTATCCCTTGCTCATGCAAATACTCCAGCGCTAGCACCACTTCGGCCGCATAAAACGTGCATTATATATTTGAGACTAGATTATCCAGATATAATAGAATTCATTTATGTCTGAACATCTATTGAAATGATCAAAACATAGCCCCCTATGAAACATATCGACTATGGAAGGACTTCCAAGATTTTTTTAAACTCGTAACCATGGAATATCTCTTATATGTATATATGAAAATAATAAATTTATAGAGAACTCATTTTTATCCTTCTTTTTCATAGTTATGAGTAGTGAAAAAGCTCACGATGAAAATTGGATTGATACAACAAATCACAAAAATAGTTATTATTAAATAATATCCAGCAAACCATGAAACTGGGTATTATTAACTATTATCCTAGCGTGCATTATGTTTAAATAGGAACATACATTTTTAATATTTTTAAGAATTAATTTAAGAATTAATTCTCTAAAAATAATTAGAAAAATTATTGTTTTTGTATTAGGTAAATGAACATCCAAATAGAAGAGCCCGTAGGGTCTAGGTGTAGTAGTTAGACCCTACAAGGAACAACACTCGAAAATAAAAAAAATACAGTAAAAAATCACGAGAGTAAACCAGAGTGAAAGTGGAGATACCATCACTGTATGTAAACATTAAAAGCAGTGAGAAGAAATTGACACTTCACCTCACATTAGTGCGGGAGGAGTGCAAGAATGACCGGAAAAATCTCGGTTTCGTTTATTTTTTAATTTATTCGATCTCGGGCACTTCCATTCTTCATCGGTTGGGTCTCCATTGCCGATCCCTCTTGCCGCAAAATTTGAATCATAGTTCTGAATCCAAGAGAAGCGTATAATGCGCAATTGTCAAGAAGTTTCTATTAAAATGGCCTAATATTTGCATCTAACTTTGTTTTCCTCCAACATGACATGAATTCATAAGCTCAATTTACAATGAGGTATCACAAGAATGAGTACAAATTGATTGTATTAATGTGACAACATATTCTTAAGGAGGACTAGACCTAGGTCTCTGCAATGAAAGTGCATTTCATTTACCACTTGAACACAACCCGTTTGACTTATTAGTCCCTGCCATCTGGCAATGGCCAGGGACTATAGTAATCAGTTTGGTTTGACTTAGCATTAATTCAAAGTGTTATTTCGGAGAATGTCTGGGTTAAAGCAAAGTTTTGAAACGTTTTGAAATGCTATGTGCGAGGATAACCAAGGTGCTCACATTTGCCATCTTATTTGGCCTCTTCCCAAGGTGGGAGAGGCCTGAGCTTAGGTTATCTTCGTTAAGGCTGGTTTATATTTGCTGACGGTCAGAGGATTTCATGTTTTAATGTTAGCCTCCCTTTAGCATTAGTTTGGAGATGCTATGATAACCGCTATGTACGCACCGCTTTGTACCTACCTCATGTCTGGTTCTGTCTGCATATAACAAGTGTCATACAGGTTAACAGGTGTCATAAAACATTGCTCCCTTTTAATAATATGAATATCAGGATGACTTGAGGCGCTGAGACTGCATGATTCTGAATTCATTTGTGACCGTCTTTCCTTCATCTCTGCTGCAGCGTTAGCATAGGCAGCTTCATCTCTGCTGCAGCGTTAGCATAGGCAGCTGAGGCTTCTTCTGGTGTGTCGAATGTTCCAAGCCAGCGCCATTTTTTGGCGATTGAATCTCTAATTTGTGCAGTGAAACAACCGAGGTAATTTCTTTTGACCACTTTGCCGTTAGGCTGCTTTATAGTTCATGTTTTTCTTTGACATATTTGACCCTCCAACCTTATTCAATAAACTGGTAACTGCTTTTGATTGCAAGTTTCTGTGCAGAATTTGGTTTCTAATGTTATTGTTTCTGAAAATAGCAAAGATGTTCAATTTATTCATATTACTCAACAATCCAGTTTGGATAAGTAAGGATTGGAGCACTTACCAACTTTTCCTTGAGCAGGTTGAAGGAAGGTGTGATAAGGGAGCGAGGTTTCTGAATTCATTTGTGACCGTCTTTCCTTCATCTCTGCTGCAGCGTTAGCATAGGCAGCTTCATCTCTGCTGCAGCGTTAGCATAGGCAGCTGCGGCTTCTTCTGGTGTGTCGAATGTTCCAAGCCAGCGCCATTTTTTGGCGATTGAATCTCTAATTTGTGCAGTGAAACAACCGAGGTAATTTCTTTTGACCCCTTTGTCGTTCGGCTGCTTTATAGTTCATGTTTTTCTTTGACATATTTGACCCTCCAACCTTATTCAATAAACTGGTAACTGCTTTTGATTGCAAGTTTCTGTGCAGAATTTGGTTTCTAATGTTATTGTTTCTGAAAATAGCAAAGATGTTCAATTTATTCATATTACTCAACAATCCAGTTTGGATAAGTAAGGATTGGAGCACTTACCAACTTTTCCTTGAGCAGGTTGAAGGAAGGTGTGATAAGGGAGCGAGGTGCAATGATGTGACTCAATACCAGGTGAGTACAACTATCGCTCGATACCCGCATGATCTGATTGCTACCGCTTGCCTTATGTTGAGCACTACCGTGATGCCTGTTATCGATACCGCTTGACCCCCGTGCTAACAATTATACAGGATCTATGAATCCACTTCTGCATTTCAAATGTGTTTTTCACGACACCTCTATACATTTCCGTGCGCCTTTCTCAATCCCGACTCTACCCATCAATTTGCTGGTTTACTGCAGGGCCAGTCCGTTGTTTGGAGGCGATAAAGTTCTCCGGTGAATGACGAAAACTAAGGAAGCGAATTTCTTGCTCAGCGGCGAATGCACAGTAATTTCTTGGTCAGCCACGAATGCACAGGAGATCAAAGAGTGGAGATCAAAGAGTTGATCAATGTGGAGATCAAAGAGTTGATCAATGTTGCCATAGACGGTTTCTACTTACAGCTGGGTACCCCTAAAACTTCCCCCGGCATCATCTGCAGTTCGGTGCACATAATCTCCTGCCCTCTTCATGGACTCTTTAGCAGAATCATACGTCTCACCTGCAGTTTTCAAGGCTTGCTCTCCCTTCTCTTTCATCTTGTCCCCAACATCAGAAATTTTGCCCTCCTGCCATGTGCTCAGAGCTCTCCATTGTTCATTCTTTTGTGGCAACAGGCATCCCAACGGAGGAGGCCGCAACCGCCACGTTTCGCTCATGCGAATGACCGCGAGAATATTTTTTTTATTTTGTGTTTAGTCAACAACCATTCGGGTGCTTCTAAGTGCTTCTTAAATCTTATAAATTTATATTAATCTGTTTACCATTTATCATAAATTAGTTTCGTTGGAACGTGGTCTTATCATATATAAGTTTCATGCTTTGCTTTTTTAAATGATGTCGAAATCATTCATAGTTTTTGCTGAGTAACCAACTTATCTTACGTTTTTTTGCTGGCCTGAACACTCCCTTTGTAATGCATTCATGGATTACAATATGACTAGCAGGCAAAAAGATGAGAAATGAATCAAAAGTTTCAAATACAGAGATACCTCATCTGTCAGTTTGGTCGATTTGAAGTTTTTTTTCCTACATGTTGCTTTCCTTTTCCCTTTCTAATAAAATTTATCGTTCAAAAAACTGCACTAAATGCATACAACATGAAAATCATTGAAAAACTCGAAGTCCAACTCGCTAGATTAGTGAATTTGTAGCTCGAAGTTTGATAATTTTAAAGTTTCACTTTACATCTGGACGATTTAAAACCAATTCTTTGGGATTATTTAAACCTAATTTAAGATATAGAATTATTATTTTTACTTCAGAGCAGGATGACTGGGACAAGCACGAGAGAAACATACAAAAACCAATCAGTTTCACGTTCGACTGCAACTGACAATTTTCACTTTTCTGTGTCTTCTTTTGTAATCCCCAGGCGTGCACATCTTCCTACCGACAGCCGTAGTCAAAGGACCAGTAAACTTACTATGCAATTCTCAGCCATTGCGCAGAAGTGTAAGGATTACTTGGAGACGAGTGAAACTTGTCTGGCAGCATTGTTATGACCGTTCTCACGCAGCAATTTAATTATTTCGTTTACTCAGTGTGATAATGTTTGCCCGAGCGAAGATGACAATATCCAAATCCAAATGCTCGTGGAATCAAACCCCTCTCCTGACCTCTATGTCAGGTTTGCCAACCTAATATAGCCTGGCCCGAAGGGTTTTAGCGAGCTACCTTGACAGAAAATCAACTACAAACAAGGTTATCAGTTCAACATCTTGCCAGTTTACCAGATTTGTCAATGTTAGAAGTTTATTTTAATGTTGACCTGAGAAAAATTCAGATCAGTTCTGCATTCGAAATATCGTGCCATGTTCTGGCATTCATTGACAAAGAAACAATGCGTGCAATTTCTGGTCTACGTCCCGTCTCAAGTTCAACGAATAACCCTTGTTTATTTAATTACATGCAATACAAGAGGACACAATCATTCTTTTCATGTGATTCTAATCTGACAATTGTTTTTCTCGTCTAGTAATCGATATTCAAATCAGTCAAAGTTGAGCAGTTATTAACAGTAGACCATAGGAGCCCACTGCCCCCCAGTCCATCTCCATCTTGACTGAGCTCATGGATTTTCCTTCCGTTTCACATGGGCATCCGCTATCACAAATTGCTATAAATCCCAAGCTGCAGGGGAAGGAGGTGGCGCTCTTGAAGCAGAGGAATCAATGGCAGAACATTGATATAGCCTATGCAGCTAGCCGGCGGGGCAGCTAGTGCCCATGCAGCTAGCCGGCTTAGGGCAGGGGCAGGGACTAGCTGCCCTGCAGCCCCTCTTGTTTGGTAATTAAATTCAATTCATATGCTCTACAAACATAACAACCCATTGTGAGAAGTAATTTTAAGCATCCTTTTGCAGAGTTTGGCCATTTAATTTCCTTGGTAAGTCGTGGGAAACAATGGCTTATTTTATGACACCTTTGCATTTAGAAAATATGACATGTAGTTTTACTAAGATATCATGGAAGCCATCATCTTTTCCATCATGAAATATCATTGATTCCCTAAGCGTTTGATTTATGGATTTTCCATAGTCACCTTTCCCAGTGATCCTTGTTGAAAGCCCAGTATAAATAGTCTAGTATGTTTCAATTGATCGAGGCAGGGAATGCACCGTTGAGGTCAATAACAAACACCTTAAAAGCTAAGGCAGTTGTTAAATGTGAGCACATGTTCTTTCTACTTTGCAACGGAGTTATTTTAATTATTTTATAATTAAAAATAATTAAATTATCTATAAAAATGTGATTTAAACAATACTTTTTTAGTTATTTTATTTAAACAATATTTTGTTCGTAAATATTTTCATTCAAATAATAATAATAATAAGATATTAAAGTTATTGTAATTTATTATCAAAATTTTATGTATTCTAGAATCTCCTCTGTCATGGAATTAGTGTGATGATGATATTCAAACTATTATAAAAATAAGATTTGGATTTACATCAAACCAAATTGAATTTTTTTTAAATGATTTTTTGTTGGATTGCAAATATTTCTCTAAGCGTCTATATGCCTTTGGTTTATAATATTAATTCCTTAGGTTTAATATTGTCTCGATGTTAAAATCAATTAGGGTCAACCATAGTCAACTGTGTTACAATGTCACATTTTGACAAGGAATGTCTCAATTTGAAGGTCGACCATGTTTCAATGTCACATTGTAGCAAAGATTGTCTCAATATGAAAATCAAGCATTGTAAACCATAGTCAAGCATGGTCAATCATTGTCAACCATGTTCTGTCATGGTCAACCATGGTCACATTGTGACAAAGATTGTCTCTTGGTCCAACATAACATTCTGACAAACATTGGCATCCCTAGTCAATCGTGGTCCAATGTCACATTGCGACAAAGATTCTCTCAATATGAAAATCAACCATGGTGAACCATTCTCCAATGTCACATTATTACAAAGGTTGTCTCAAAATGAAAACCAATGATGCTCAACCATAGTCCAATGTCGCACTGTGACAAAGATTATGTCAATATGAAAATCAATTGTGGTCAAACATGGTCAACCATGTCTATTTAATGGTTTATAATATTTATCTTAGGGTTTATACACCTTGGATTTATAATATTGATCCCTTAGATTTAATATTATTGCCTTAGATTTATAATCCCTTGGGTATTTATCTTAGGGTTTATATACCTTGGGTTTATAATATTAATCCCTTGGGCTTATAATATTAATCCCTTGGGTTTAATATTATTCCCTTGAGTTTATAATACCTTGGGGGCTTTAGAATTAATCTCTTCGGTTTATAATATCAATCTCTTGGGTTTATCAATCTAAGGGTTCATATTTCTAGGATATAATATTATTCATAAGGTTTATAATAATAATCTTAAGGTTTAATATAGATCCATTAGGTTTATATCTTGGTCAACCATGCACAACCATGGTCCAATGTCACATTGTGACAAAGATTGTCTCAATGTGAAAATCAACCATGGTGAACCATGTACAACCATGGTCAAACGTCACATTGTGACAAAGATTTTCTCAATATGAAAATCAACCATGGTATAACATGGTCAACCGTGTTTATTTTAGGGTTTATAATATTAATCCCTCGTGTTTAATAGTAGTCCCTTGGGTTTATAATACCTGAATCATGGTCAACCATGGTGAATAACTATGGTCACATTATAATAAGATTGTCTCTTGGTCCAATGTCAAATTGTGACAACCATCGTCATTGGTGCTCAACTATGGTCCAACGTCGCATTGTGACAAAGATTGTCTCAATATGAAAATCAACCTTGGTCAACCATTGTTTAACATTGCATTATGAGAAAGGTTGTCTCAATATGAAAATCAGTTATGATCAACCATAGTCCAATGTCATATTGTGACAAAGATTGTGTCAATATGAAAATCAAATGTAGTCAACCATGGTCAACCATGTTTATTTAAGGGTTTATAATATTTATCTTATGATTTATATACCTTTAGTTTATAATATTAATCCCTTAGATTTAATATTGTCTTGATGTTAAAATCAATCATGGTCAACCATGTTCCAATGTCACATTATGGAAAGGATTGTCTCAACATGAAAATCATCCTTAGTCAACCATGTTTCAATGTTGCATTGTAACAAAGATTGTCTCAATATGAAAATCAACCATGGTAAACCATGGTCAATCATGATCAACCATGTTCAATCATGGTCAACCATGGTCATTAACCATGAGCAAATTATGACAAAGATTGTCTCTTGGTCCAATGTCACATTATGACAAACATGATCATCCATGATCAACCATGGTCCAACATCACATTGTGACAAAGATTGTTAAAAATATGAAAATCAGTCATGGTCAACCATTTTCCAACATCGCATTGTGACAAAGGTTGTCTCAATATCAAAATCAATCATGGTAGACCATAGTGCAACATTGTATTGTGACAAAGATTGTGTCAATATGAAAATCAACTATGGTTAGCCATGGTCAACCATGTTTATTTAATGGTTTATAATATATATTTTAGGTTTTATATACCATGGATTTATAATATTAATCCCTTGGGTTTAATATTATTCCCTTGGGTTTATATTTCCTTGGGGTTTTATTATTAATCCATTGGGTTTATAATATTTATCTTAGGGCTTATATACCTTGGGTTTATAATATTAATCCCTTGGGTTTAATATTATTCCCTTCGATTTATAATACCATGGGGTTTTAGAATTAATCCTTTCGATTTATGATATCATTCTCTTTAGTTTATCAATCTAAGGGTTCATATTCCTACGGTATAAAATTATTCATAAGGTTTATAATATTAATCCTAGGGCTTAATATAAATCCCTTTGATTTATAATCATGGTCAACCATGTGTAACCATGGTCCATTGACACATTGTGACAAAGATTGTCTCAATATGGAAATCGACCATACTCAACCATGGGCAACCATTGTCAAACATCGAACTGTGACAAGGATTGTCTCCATATGAAAATCAACCATGGTAAAACATGGTCAATCATGTTTATTTTAGGGTTTATAGTATTTATCTTAGGGTTTATAATATTAATCCCTTGGGTTTAATATTAGTCCCTTGGGCTTATAATCTCTTGGGATTTTTGTATTTATCCCTTCGGTGTATTATTTGCTTTGGTTTATAATATTAATATGTAGGGTTTATTAATCTAAGGGTTCATTTTCCTAGGGTGTGATATAAATCCTTGGGTTTAATATAAATCCGTTGGGTTTATAATCATGGTCAACCATAGTCCAACATTACATTGTGACAAATATTTTCTTAATATGAAAATCAACCATGGTCTAACATTACATTGTGACAAATATTTTCTTAATATGAAAATCAAACATGGTCCAATGTCGTAATGTGACAAAGATTGCCTAGATATGAAAATCAACCATGGTAGACCATGGCCAATCATGTTTATTTTAAGGTCTAGATTATTTATCTTTGGGTTTTTATACCTTTGGTTTATAATATTTATCTATTCATTTTAATATTATTCCCTTGGGTTTTTAGTATTAATCCCTTAGATTTATTATTCACTTGGGCTTATAATATTAGTCCCTTGCATTTATTAATCTAAGAGTTCATATTCCTAGGGTATAATACTATTCATAATGTTTATAATATTAATCTTTGGGTTTATAACCATGGCCAACCATTGTCCAACGTCACATTGTAATTAATATTTTCTTAATATGAAAATAAACCATAGTTGAATGTTGTTGAGTGATGCAGGGTCGTGGCATATAACCATCCTTATCCAAACTAATGCCAGAGTAACACCCGCACATATACCCACAGTATGCATTTAACACAATAATGCATCCACAACTGTCCCAGGATATTTAACTCAACGAAGGAGTCAAATCTACAGACCATAAATGGTCAAATGGCCCTCTTACACAGTTCCTTTTAATGGAAGTTCAATCGCCCCGCTGTAACCCTCTATCGGGACTATAATAAACCTTCAGAACCTTTTAAATCCTTTTATCCATGCACATATAACCTTTCCCTTCTAAACCTTGGTTAATATATGCTATATCGCACAAAATGCACTATCGGCGCTTTTCCCTTCTTAACTCATTTACAAAGAAAACATACGTTTATAAAGGAAAACTCTGCAAACAAACCTTTCTGCTATAATACAGCCTTTGCACACATTTCAATGATTTAACTTTATTGCAATCGCGAATCGGCTTCCCTGTGGTCATAACGCATATACACCATCACCCCTTCTCCAATTTCGATCTCCGACTATCGGATCGGTTAACATATGATTTTGTGTTAAAAGTCCTGCGCCATATAAACTATCGGAAATATTAAATATTTGGGAATACAAAGGAATTCCCACTCCGCACATATATTCCGGACTTTAAATTATATAGGCCGAATCTATATATCATCGGGGTTGGTTCATCGTTGGCTCTTTGCCAGTGTCACTCCTCTGATCTCCGAAATTCTCAATGCCCAATCGCCAATATATCACTCCCAGCGATATCGCAACATTCATAAACAGTGGACCCTTTTCAACTCCGATCGCTGATATGTGATTTAATCATGATCGTTGATCTGGCCAAGATCCAACGGTCTGCAATTAATCGCTGCTCACCCTTCGCAAGTTGCCAAGGCTCATTTCGATCACGTTAAAAGGGACTCCTACCAATTCAACTTAATATTGGTCATTGATCTTAATGATCCAATGGTTGTTGAGCGTCAAACCTTTAATTCTCGCTCACCTCTCTTACTTGGGTTTTTTTTTCGCGCTTTCAATGGTTTTCCTCTGGTTTCTTCAAGGGCTTCTTTCTTCCGCTGTGCTACTCTGGTTCTCTAAGCTTTACTCCCTCACTCTGTTACCTCTCCAGAGCTTCTCTTCGCTTCCTTAATTGGATTCAAAGAACCCTTCTTTTATTCTTTTGAATCATTTTATGCCTCTGCGTATCCTTTAGGATTCTGCCTACAATCTCCTGCAACAGAGCCTACAATTCAAGTAATTCATTCATGAAAATATTCTTCAATACTCTGACACAGTCAAAAATAAACTCTGAATATATATTAATGCAAAAGATAGAGATTACATTCGAGACTCCTTGGTCTTGCTCACACACATACACAGGCCTCATTCTAAACATTTGTGGCCTCCTCTCTGCCCATAAGCTTACATATGCTTATATGGAAACTTGGATTCGATTACTGAGCCCATCCTTTCCTTAAATCACTCATATAAAGCCCTAAAGCTTGCTACATACATACATATGCAAACTTTATCCACTCTATCTTTTTCTTATGTTTTAAAGTAGAAAAGTCTCCTTATCAGCTCAATTGTCCATATCTACTCTAATTAATTCCTAAAAGCTCTCTCTTGCTCCTAGAGAGTTGGATTTGACTTCTACCACTCATGTTCTCACTTATTTATTTTGAGAGAATTTACATATTCTCCCATTATCTAATAAAATCACTTAAAAGCCTAAATACTAAATTGACATGAGACTTAGGAAAACTTTTTCCTAAAACGCATGACCCCCTATGTCTACTATTTACAATGATTTTCCTTGGGTTGAATGCTCCTACATCATTGAGCATATAATATTGATCCCTTGGGTTTAATATTATTTCCTTGGGTTTATAATCCCTTGAGTTTTTAGTATAAATCACTTGCTTTATAATATCAAACCATTGGGTTTATTAATCTAAAGGTTCATATTCATAGGGTATAATGTTATTGATATGGTGGATAATAATAGTCCTTGGGTTAAATATAGATCCCTTAAACTTAATTAATTATTAACTTATTGAAAATAATAAAATAATCATTAATTACTTAAAAAATGATTGATTATATTTTAATAATTATTATTATTTACTCTCCCGATTGTGATGAAGGAGGGTGTCAGAGGTGACAGGCTGGGATGTGATATCGACTATACAAAGACCATAACTACCATCGTCCCCCACATGCTCAAGGCAGGGATTGCGGTGTCCTTTGATATGAATACATGGACAATGGGTTGGCAAGGTGGCAAAGGAGGGAATAAGGAAGGGTGGTAGAGAAGGTTAAGGCATTTGACGTGTCGGGCAAGTGAGAGTAGCTATGGAGATGGGAGGCGACTAAAAGCTGGAGAGGGGTGAAGGCACCTTGACTGCGGACAAGAAATAGTTTCTTGGTATGTAATTCGATCCTACTCTTACATCAATTCCATGATCTGGTTGGGTTCCCGTATCAATCACATGATCTGGTTGGGGTTTTTCTAGGGGAAGGGAGGGGCAAGAGGTCGTCCCAATGGGGAGTAACGTTGTATGGGAGAAACTTGGGGAGGAAAGGGAGTGCCATGGCCTGGCATTGCGTTTTATTTTTATCCCATTCAAACTAGAATCTTGGTAGCGACATCGGTAATGGTGGGTCAAGAAGATATGTGAGCCTTTACCTAGTTGCTCAGACCAGGGGAATAGGGGATAGCGGGCTTCCCATTCCTAGGGGGTTGGGTGGTGAATGGAGAGGCATGAAGAATTGTGCACAGGGGGTCGAGATATCAGCCATGATAGTAGAACGCTCAGAAAGCCTTGGGGAAATGGGCACCTGCGTGGTAGTAAGGGCAAAGCTAGGGACCCTGGGCGGTATTTGGGACAAAGGGGCAAGTATACCCATGGCTGGCAGCTGCTAGCTAAGGGAGCTGAAAGCGGGTATAAAAGCAAGTGTCGAGCGAGGCTCTTGATGGGCCTAAGGACTTGGCTCTAGATGCAGCCGGATGACATGCAATTGCATAATGACAAGGGGGAGGAGCACTGTGAGGAGCCCTGGGAGATGAGTCCACAACCCAATTCCCTTGGCCACATGTGGGCTTCGGGCTACCTTAACTCGCATATGGTAAAGCATGGAAGAGAGGTGTTGCATGAAAAACGACGATGGGATGATGTGCAAGGGCTGACGGACCTAACTTCATTTGACTGTCCACAGGGAATCACTGCACAAACTATGGCTCGAGCAATGAGAGGGCGTGGTCAAGGTAGGAGTGGCCCGACCTAATGGAAAAACAAGGGGCCAAGCACGTCAAAAGCTCGCAGGGGCCGTAATCTTGTCGAGCACCTCCTAGTAGAAGCAACGATGACATACCAAGATGAGATGAATGAAGGAATTCGAAAGCTGATTGAAGACTGGGAAGCGGAGATAAAACATGAAAGTGAACCAAAGGAAGAGATCAATGATTGGAGGATGATGGTACCTGATCCAGGGAATACCTGTGGTAGAATTACGCAGTTCAAACACACCCTTTACTTGTATTTCTTAATGAAAATTCTGCTTGGCAAAGCGACGAAACAAATCTCTTTGGGGATGGCAGTAACAATGCAAGGCCTGCCCAATTGTAAAAAAAACATGGAAAAAATTCTCTTTCAGTTGCATAAACAGGACATTAGGATGGATCGAATCGACCGCCACATCCCTTGTAACCTAGTGCTCTATGGAATGCCAGGGGCAACTGTTGAGGATCTTGCTCCTGTAGCCTTTGTCTCCGATGAGTAGAAAGATCATAAAGACTAGAGTCCTCAAGCTTAGTTTTTGTTTATGCGGTTAGTTTTTAATTTTCCTGTTGCATATGTTAGTTATTACAATTATGTAGTATTTGGACATAAGATTGAGACTTATCTAGCTTGGCTAGAAAGATTGAAGTAAATTTGCTTTTGGATGACGTGTAATGCTAACCAGTGGCCAACAGACTTGATTTCCCCTCAAGACAAGTTAAAGCCACCCGATCAATCTGTGTGGTGTAAATTTACGTAATATATAATAGAAAATAAATAGACCTATCAAGCTTAACAAAAAAAAATCCTAATTAATTAATATTATTAATTATTAATTAATATTTATAACAATTAATTATTATAACATTTTATAATTGGTAATACTATTATTATATATATTAATAATATAAATTATTATCAATTAACATTTATTATATTCTTAATAATTACAATTTATAATATTATTTATTAATATTAACATAATAGCAATATTTTATTATTAACTAATTATTAATTATAATATTATTAAATAATCATATTTATTAATTAATTATAATAATAAATATAATATTTATTAATTTATATTCTATTAATTGTTAATATCAATAATATTATAATTTTTATTAAAATTAACATAATATTATAGTATAATATAATTATATATAAATAATAATTTTTTTTGTTATTTATAGGAATATAATAAAATTTTCTAACAATATTTCATACATTAAATTTTAAAATAATTAATGTAATGAATATTTTTAAATATAATTATATTAATTATTTGATAATTATTAATAATTAAATTAAATTTATAAAACCCACATTCTAAAATTTCGACCATTCCATCCAGATGTTGAGGATATCATGATCAGCGAAAAAGGCATTTGGAAAGTGTTATTTTCATTTGCACAGCTGGCCAAAAAGAGATCGAAAATCACAGACATTTTGTTTTGATTGGCTGACAGAAAGGACAGTGAAAATACGCTGATCACGAACTTTGAACCTCAATCTCTGAGTGAAAGGAGTACAGAGATTGCGGTTTCTACGCTAGGGCCACCGTCCACATGACACAGGCTGAAAGCAATTCACTGAAAAATGTATGAAATTCCGGGACTCATTCACACTTACAAATTGGAATTTTAAAACAGACTTGTTTATTAAATCTGATGGTTTTCCTAAGTAGTATTTATAAGTGAGTATTTCATATTTGGAACCATTTATACTTTTCTTTTAAATTTTAAAACAAATTTATTTGTTAAATTTGATCGTTTTCACATTTCTTCGACCTTTCCAAATAATTTGCTGGTCAAAATCCACCTCTGCACGCCTCTCTCAATGGAAGTACACTGTTGTCGTCAACAGAGTCGGCTGACAAACCGCCCAAGGTACCTGAACGGCAGGATGTCCTTGTATGAAAAGGACGATAATTTGATGATAAAGTTGTTATGAATATGAGAGGTGAAGGTAATATGTCCTAAGGAATTAGGGTTATGAAAATTTTCATTTTATTTTCTATGGGTGTCAAATCAAAATTTAATGACGTTTTTTTATTTATTTATTTTTATTTTTATTTTATATTTTGGTAAATTTTTAAGTGTTGATTTACTTTATTATATTAGTTTTAGCATTTTTAATGAAAAGTTTATTTAAGATATATTAAATAGAGGTACATTTTTTATAATCATTTAATTTTTACCGGTTAAATGGATTTATGTCAGGAAAAAACTAAGACCAGTTTTTCAAATTTGAACTTATCTAAAGCACATTAAGACCAGCTTTTCAAATTTGAGCATGTTATCTAAAGCATCTCATAGCACCTTATATTTTTTGATTTTATAATTAAAATTTATTTAAAACATTTTACAACTCTCAATATTTTTTAAATTTTACAATTTTAAAATATACTTACTTAATTTAAACTAAAATTAACAAAAATAAACAACTCTTAAACTCTTGAATTTAGGCTTTTGTGATCTATATCATTGGGATGCTTTTGTTGACGCGTTTCAAACCAACGAGTGTGGTTCATAGTCATGACAAGTTGAAGAACTAGATCCTGACTACAAGTTATATAGAAGAGCAGATCATCCACCAATAGCCATATTGCACATCTAGAATTTCTAACCGCTATATTTAACTTGGAAATGGCTAATTAGATAGGACTACGGGATAGGGGTGGGAGAAATAAGATTATATATTAATTAATTACTGAAAAGATTTTAATTAAAT
>APFE031598474.1:2969-18824 GCA_000404065.3 Pinus taeda
CCCCCACCCCTCTCTCAGTATTATTTACAACATTGGACACTTATAGTTTTCTTGGAGCATTTTGGCATTGGAGCAAGAAAGGAAAAGAAGGAAAGGGGAAGCAAAGATCAGGAAGGGAAAGGAAGGATCAAGCAGCTACAATAAGATTCATTGCAGTTATCAATTTTCTTGTGTATTTTCCTTGCTAGATTTGGCATGCATGGTATTTCATGTGGTTCTTTTCTATTATAGCATGGGTTTTTTGAGGTGTAACAATATTTCTAGCCTAGTTTTTCCATTTTTGGATAGCCATGGTGTGATGTGATTCTCATGTTTTGGTTGAGATGGATTGTCGAATGGATTCGAAGCTGAGTGGGGTGGATCTTTGAATGATAGAGCACATGGCCTAGTGGTTCCAAAACCAGAAAGTGGATCACGGTAAAGCCACTAGCCTAGTGACTGCTAAGCCAAACTGTGGGTTGTAGTAAAACCAGGATTTTGTTGCCTTGGTGGGCCTAGGTATCCTTGCTGGTGAATGACAGGATATATAGTAAAACCAAGAGCTTGTGTTCTCTCTGTTGGGCCTAGTAATCCTGGGTTTGGGATATGCAGTAAAGCATGGAGAGTGGGTCTCAGTTTAGGGCCTAGTAATTTAGGTTTAGATTGCGGTAAATCTTGAGAGACTAGGAGACATGAAAATTCCTCACGGTGTAGGTGGAGAAATATTGTGGCATCCATGCCTTTTTGGCCTAGTGATTGGGTGGATTTCACAGTAAAGCCTATTTTGATGTGTTCAATGTATTGGCCTAGTGATCTAGGATGGATTACGGTAAAGCCTGGTTTCCATTGATGAGGGTGAGGTGGTTTAGCCTCGATATTCCCTGGTTGGATATTTTGGTTTGAGTCCCACATTTGTGCTTGGAATATGGGATGGGGGTGAATGGATGAAGAGAGATTTGGAGCAACCATTCTATGGTCAGGTGGAATGTGGTAGTCCCATCTCCAGTTGGTTTATTGCATTCATTAATGAGAAATTAATTTCCTTACTTTCATATTTAAATGTATTGATGTATATGTTGATTTTGATGGTTGATATGTTTATGGTAATTTTGTTCCTATTATGTTGGTTATATGTATATTTTATGATAGAAGATATGTATGGCTCTTAGCATGTTTTTACTTGTAAATGAATGGACAATGTATCTATGGCCTAAAAGAGGATAATGCAAAAAATTACATGAGGGAACAATGGTTCATAGTGATTCTCAGATAAGTATGTGATCCCTACACTTAATTCTGTTGTTTACACCTGTACGTTATATGTTGATGACATGTTTGACGAAATTCCTGTCATGGCCATTAGGGGTATGGTTATGGACTTGTACAACTTATTTCTTTTGCATCATTGTTTCCTATAATTTTACTGATTTCAAGCTATCACTCCATTTTGGGCAGTGGCCTGGGCTCTGATCCTGAAAAAAGTGGCTTAAATCCCTAGGTCGCTGGCATAGAACTGCCAATTTTTGTCTCTAGTCATTAGCAGGCAATCCTATGAGAGAAACTTTTAGTTTTTGGTCACTCCCTTGCCCATAACATGAGAGAGACGATGGCCTAAGAGATCCATAACAATAGTGGGATCCAAGGAGAGGTTGTCTGAGTGGTTGACTTGTCTCTTAAGGGTTTTTTTTATGATATTGGACGACCGTGTGTGATGTTTTTGTCGATCCCACTTCCTTAAACTGACATAGGAGGTTGAATCCAATCATATTAGCCTCTCGTCTCATGTTTACCCGGTTGGCATAGTTACTTGAGTGGATGTGGGAGAAGGGTGTTACAAAAGGGATTATCAGATTCCCCAATCCTGCCTCTATGGAACTTGAATTTTCCTCTCGACAAAACCTTTGTCAAAATATATGAATCTTGTTCCTCTATAGTAATTTACTCCAACAACATCATCTTCCTCTGCACACAATCCCATAGATGGTGATACCAGATTTCGATATGCTTGGATTGGTCATGAAATATAGAATTCTTAGAGATTTTTATACAACTCTGATTATCAGAGTGAATCACAGTATGAGCCATCATCTAACCAAATAACCTAACAAGAATATTTCTCATTTAGATTGCCTCACATGATGCTTGACTTCCAACCATGTAATCTACTTCTTTTGAGCTGAGTGCCACAGATCTTTGCGTCTTGTGGTACCAAGAAATCATTGTTGAGCCAACATTGAAAATTCCTCCTGATGTGCTCTTCCTATATGATGAACTCCCCACCCAATCTACATTTGTGAATCCTTGGAGCTTCACTCCCTCTATCTGTCTTTACCAAATACCAAACAAAGTAGTTCCCTTGAGGTATCTCAAAACGTGCTTTGGTTCCTTCCAATACATTTTGGTTGGATTAACCATTGCATGACTAAGTTGGTTAGCTACATAACACGTCTGGTCATGTGTTCACCAAATACATGAGCGAATGTAGTATACCTAGGGGGATAATATGGGGTACAAAGGGAGGTACCCAAGGGAATAATGTAATAATGGGATGGGCCATAGTAATAAATAAGGTGGTTAACCCGTATCATGTAAGGGACCACAAGTAGTTAACAATAATGTAATAAGCCCATGGTATTAGATAGATGGTATTGAGGGAACCATGGTAATGACCCATGGTATTGTATGTATGAGGCCTATATAGAGGCTAGACACTCCCCATTGAGAGATGTCAAGGATTATTCCATGAACAAGCATATGGCTTGTGGAGTGTTCTCCTTCCTTAAGGAGTGAATGTATGGTGTTGTTCTACCTTAAGGGTTTGATAATAAAGAAGCATTTCTATCTATTTCTATCTTGTTATTTCTTAGGTATATTTGTATTTTCATATATTTTCATATCATATCTATAACAAGTGGTATTAGAGCACTTTCTTGGGCAAAGTGGAGAATTGTTTATTTTTATTTTTAAAGGAATTTTTTGGGGCAGTGAGTTGTGGAGAAGATCTGTACATTATGGTGGAAAATTTGAAAAATCTAATTGCAGATCTGGATTTGTTGTGAAAAAATACCCAAGTTCAAAAAAAAATTGGCCGAATCAGAGTCCAGATGAGGGAGATATTGCTAATTTAAAAATTAGTTGGGTTGTAGACATTTTTGGGGCAGTGAGTTTGCAGAGAAGATCTGTATGTTTTGGTGCAAAATATGCAGAATCTAATTGTAGATCTGGATTTTTTGTGAAAAAATACCCAAGTTCAAAAAACAAATCAGTCGAATCGGAGTTCGGATGAGGGAGATATCGCTGAATTAAAATCAACTCTTTTTTAAGAATTTTTTTGTGACGGCGGGACAATTGCAGCGTGGATCTGAAATTTCAGTGCCTAGATCGAGATTTCTACCACATGGGAAGATGCATAATGGTTGTTTCATTTCTGAAAATAGGTCATAATAGGGATTCTGAGCAATATTGATGGAATTGTGGCCATTTCAAATTTTCGCCAAGTAAGTGATTTGTTTTACAAACCCTCTTCATGACTTATAACAATAAGTTTTTTAAAGGACAAGATGATTGGACTTCTATTGAAAATTTTATAGCATATCATAAGTTGGACCATCCAAGGTCTTGGAAGGACAAAATAGGGTCTTATTTGAGAAATGACACCATTATATGGTGGCAATCACTTGACAACGAGTTTCTGAAGTTATGTAGCACTGATGTAATAGAAGAACTACTTTTGGACGAATGGTCTCATACTAGAAAGGAGAAAACCACAAAACCTAGCAAAAATTTTATTTGTACAGGAAAGAAGGAAACTAAGAAACCTAAAAGGTTATTTTCTGCTAGTATCTCCTCATTGCAGGTTCATGGATTGATTCAGAAGGAGAAGATCATTGTGTCTATAAATCCTAGTTGCAAGCAAAATCTTATAAGTGTTAATTTGCAAAAATGATTGCAAGTTCCAGTAAAACACATTGAAACCACACATATTGATAATGAGGATGTGCAAGTTTATAAATATTTGAAGATTTCTATGGACAAGTATGTATTGCATTCTAATTTTTATGCTTCAGATATGGATAACATGGATGTTATTTTGGGATATCCTTGGATGGAATTTGTGGGTACTATCAATATTAATGTGCAGAAGAAATTCCTGAATCTCTGGTATAAAAGAAAATTAAAAGATTACATTACAGGATATTTCCATTAAGCCACAAACAGAGACTACAGAGGCAGTAGCACAAAGTTGTAATGACACTTACACATTAGATGATGAGCCTTTGATGTTTGACAATCAAACACAAATAGAGGCTGAAGCAGAAAAGGTTACAGATACATCAGATGAGGACTCAGTGGTTGAAGTAATATTAGAAGATAAGGAACAATAGCAGGCACCAAAACATGTACCAGATACCAATCAGGCTTCATTAGGTGGTGAATTAAAGAAAGATACATTGTTGGTTAAAACTTCAGCATATCACCACCCACATCACCCCGCAAGAAAACAATCAACAAGATGGAAACGAATTAGCCACAAGGACAACAACCACCGCATGATAGATAGAGAGGAGCGATGATCCACTTACTACACATAGAAGAAATGCCAGGGTCAACTTCCATCTCAAGCGAGTGAGACACCAGCTGGATCAAGGGTTCACCTTTCTCTTGGATGGCTAGATGCACATGCATGGTACTAGTGGACTACTCTTTTTAGTAGATCTTATTATTTGTGTTCTTTCCATGTTGCAGGGATGAAACATGTTAAGGGCGGTGGAATGTAGTATACCTAGGGGGGATAATATGTGGTACAAAGGGAGGTACCCAAGGGAATAATGTAATAATGGGATGGACCATAGTAATAAATAAGGTGGTTAATCCGTATCATGTAAGGGACCACAAGTAGTTAGCAATAATGTAATAAGCCCATGGTATTAAATAGATGGTATTGAGGGAACCATGGTAATGACCCATGGTATTGTATGTATGAGGCCTATATAAAGGCTAGAGACTCCCCATCGAGAGATGTCAAGGATTATTGCATGAATAGGCATATGTCTTGCGGAGTGTTCTCCTTCCTTAAGGAGTGAATGCATGGTGTTGCCCTACCTTAAGGGTTTGATCAATAAAGAAGCATTTCTATCTATTTCTATCTTGTTATTTCTTGGGTATATTTGTATTTTCATATATTTTCATATCAGATCTATAACAAGTGGTATCCTCCACTTCCTCACCTGAAGTGGCATCCTCCTTCCTCCAATTTCTTGCTAGAGGAGTGTCGATGGTATTGCTACTTTCCAAGCAAAACTTCTTCAGTATATCGTTTTCATACTTTCCATGAGAGACAAACAGTTCCACATCTCCTTGGTGTACTTCCAAACTGAGAAAATAAAGCATGAGTCCCATGTCCTTCATCTCAAATTCTCTTGCAAGATCCCCTTTGCAAGAACTGATCAACTTCTCATGACTAATTAAAATTAAATCATCGACATATAAAAAAATAATAAATAATTTACCTTCAAGAAAAATATGATAAAGGTTTGCATCTGATTCACTTTTGGTGAAGCCCTACCTGGTGAGATAGCTATCGATCCTAGTGTACCAAGCATGGGGTGCTTGCTTAAATTCATAGAATGCTCGCTTGAGTCTGCACATACGCAACTCTCTATCAAAGGTCTCAAAACCTTATGGTTGTTCAATGTACACCTCCTCCTCAATAAATCAATTGAGGAATATTGTCTTCACATATATCTAGTGGGTCTTCCATCCCATCTACACTGCAAGTGCTAGAATTGATATGATGGAAGAGTTCCTTTCTACTAGAGCAAAGGTATCCTCATAGTTTATTCCCTCCACCTGAGAGAACCCCTTGGCCACAAATATGACGTTGTGTTTCTCTATGCTTTTGGTTCTTACTTTACCTTGTAGATCCTTCTCGAACCCACCACTTATTTGTCCTCTAGTCTTGGGACCACTTCCCAAACACTACTTCTAATAATGGAATCATACTCCTCTACCATAACATCAACCTATATTGGTTTCTCTACAGATTCCTCGAGTGAGTATGGCTTGGTCTATACAAGCTCTCTCATCATAGCCATGTAGCCAGTGTACTGATTCAGTGACCTCCATTACCTACAATGTGATGTGTGTGCTCCCACGTTCTCTCTAGCATCATGCAATAATCAGTTAGCTTCCCTAGTTCACTTCCTTACTTCTTTAGATGTCTTTGCTTGAGTGGATGTCTCCACTCTATGCTCATCTGCTTGTGGTTGCTCCACATCTTCGTGAGGTTCTTCCTCTGGAGCTAAAATATCCTGATCTAAATTAAACTGAAGTCCCCTCTCAAGAGAACACCTAATTTCCTTCTCCTCATAAAACTTCACATCCCTATGAACAACTTTCATCCTGATAGATGGCAATTACACACGATAGTTTTGAATTTTTTTCTGTGTACCCCACAAATATGCCCAACTCTACTATTGGCTCTAGATTTTTATTTTATTCCTTGGAAACATGATAGTAAGTTGATGATCCAAATATAATGAAATGTGACACATCCGACTTCTTCCTTGAAAAATCTTCTTCTTTTGTACTCATGCTAAGAATCCAATGAGGACAACTGTTTTGCAAATAGATCATTTTGTTGCATGCTTCAACCCATAAGCGCAGTGTTAGGGCTTGGTCATGCAACATTTCCCTTGTTGTTCCCATAATAATTTTGTTCTTCCTCTCAACCATTCCATTCTATTGTGGGTTGTGGGGTACTATCAACTCCCATAAAATGCCTTCCTTTACACTTGATCTGTTATTGAATGTTAGTTTTGTTGTGCTAATGTCAATTACAGATTTATAAACAAATGCTTTTCCATTTCTTCATGTGCATAGGTTGCCTTAGGTTGTTTGTGGATGTAAACAGGTAAATTTTATCAAGTTTTATGTGAGATACATAAGTAAAATAGCTAAAAAAAAAGTTTTGAACAAAAGCAATGAAAAGTACAACAAACCATCAATTTGAACACTTAACACAGTGTTTTGATGAAGGACTTCACCACTCTTGGGCTACGTCTCCTTGGTCCAGCTTCCATGGCTTAGGTCTCTGTATTAACTCAATATGGAAAAAAATGTTGTTTACACAGCTCTACTTGTCTTGAAATCTATTTCAATCTATTCAGAATATCGAAATTAGCTAGGAACCCCTTTTCCTGAGCTCAATTTTGTCGAAATTTTCTCCAGTTATGACCCAAATTGTTTTTCCCTAGAAAACCTCCTCCAAAACTAGAGGAACTCTAGTTAAGCCCATTATTTTTGGATTTAAGGCTGAAATTGGTGGTACCGCCAAGAATTCCGCCGAATTAAAATGGAGTTTAATTAAAGTTAAGGATAATTAACTATCGGTTAACTCTGGATTAGCGCTAATTGTGCGATTAGTCTAACCATTAATATGGTGGTTTGAGATGGTGTAGTCACATAGTGACATTAACTGTTATGTTAAGTTGATGGATGTTACAATCTCTGCATGGTCTCCAAATTGTCGGCTTGTGGTTAAGTTGATGTGTTCACATGGTAGGGGTTGGCCCGCGGGCTGGCTCCCTCCTAACCCCAAACCAAAAACCATTGAACTTTAAGTTTACGTGATGAACGTTATTATTTAGACACAATGGGTAGTGGATATGGTTAAGGCCTTAGCATGTGCAAAGGAGGTTGTGGGGTTGAACCCCGACGCCTCCATAAAAAATTTCATGTATGCCATAACCCGACCTTTAGGGAGGGACATGTGGTGGCCTTCGGGATTGCCACTTGTCCCCTCCTCATTGGTCCTCCATTAACCAGCCAAAATATGCCACGTGATCACTGCACCTAAAAATTAACCAAAACCTGACACTTAGTGAGCTCTGACTGGATGTTGAACATTGTTGACATTGCACAATCACTTGCCATGTCAGTAGTATGTACTGCTGACTGTGAAGTGATTATGCATTTGTTTTTAAATTTCTCCTATTTGGTAAAGCAGACATAACTGAATAACTTCCTCATACAAACTCGGTTTTCAGTGAAATGAGTTGTGTTAGGATCATTTTTCCGAGATGGACGTGGTCGTTCAAGTTTTGAGCCATTTTGAGAACTTTGATTTTTGAGCTAAATACTAAGCGCTTGATCAACAAAAAAAAATTTAAACTCATTCAACACCTACTCACCTACATTATTGCTCCCAAGAGCCTTCATTTTATTGCTAGTTTCTTTCTCAACAAGTGCTTTAAATTCAACAAACTTGGATAATGTTTGGTCTTTCTTCTGCATGAAGAAGATCCAACACTTCCATGAGAAATCATCTACAAATATAACATAATACTTATGCTTGGTAGTGGAGGCTGTTGAGAAGGGTCCACATACATCATTATGGATCATTTCAAGGATTGTATGCGCATTTTTGTCCCAGTCATTGAAGATGGTTTTTGTGTACTTCCCCAAAGTACACCCTTTGCATGTATCCCATTGCTCTAGTGCTCCTTTGTGGAGGCCTTGTAGAAATCTATTAGCTGATATTCAAAGTTCCATGATGAAAATGGCCAAGTTTTCTATACCATAATTCGCTGATATCTCAACTTTGCACATTCTCTGATTTTGTTCTCAATGCTTCACAGTCTTCCACATATAATTTGTAGAGGTTCTTCACTTGAACCCCGATTTTCTTCACTTTTCCCATGGTGACATGTCTTAGGAAATACTTCCCTTTGCTGAATATCACATCATGGCCATGGGCTTCCAACATCGTGAAGGAAACTAGATTGTTCTTCAGACTCGGTGCAAACATCACATCCTTGAAACTAAGAGGGTACATGACTGACTCTGAAAAGTAACTATACCAATATCAGTCACACTATACTTTCCATTATCTCCCATCATGATGTGCATTTGTATATTTTTCTCCTCCAAGTCACTAAAAAATTCTTTTTTCCCCATCATATGGAATGAGGCACCACTATCCATATACCACACACTATACATCACTATTCTTGTCATGCATGTAATGAGGGTGAATTCCAACTCGAATTGTGAAGCCAAAGCTTCACCTGCCGCTCCTCTTGAGGGCTTCTTGTTTTCCTTCTTATGTTGATACATCGTGGCATAGTGTCCCAGTTCATGACAGTGAAAGCACTTGATTTTGGACAAGTCTTCCTTCTTATCCCCTCGACCAAATTATGCTTTGGATTGGGATTTCTTCCCTCTCCCTTGCTTTTCCTTCCCATCCAAGGCACAATTTTCCTCATCATCACACTTGGATGAGGTTTTGTCTCTGGTGTTCCACCTTATTTTTTCTTGCACCAAATCGAACCAAAGGTGTTCCCAATTTGGTAGCTTCTCCCTCCCATTTACTGAATCCTTAGTTGTGCTAGCTCTTAGGAAAGCCTAGAAGTGCTACGCTTACCAGATCAGCCCCTACAACCATAACACCAACACTCCCAAGTTCATCACGACATTGTGTGAACCTACTCAGGTACTGTGGTATTGTGTCGCCCTTCTGCATCTTGATATTCTGAAGCTTGTCCTTGAGTACCATCTTTCGTTGATCACTACTATTCTAGAAAAAATATGTCAATGCTTTCCACATTGCATACAAAGTATCTTTCCCATGGATATTAGAGACAATATGGTCTTGTACTCTCTCCAATATGATCCTCCTCACCTTGGCTACACAATTCTTCCATTCTACTAGATCTTGAGCATGAGTTGTTCGTGATTTCTAGATATCATTATCTATTAATGCCTTCAATCGATTATCTTCCAGCACTGCCTCCATGTGATCCTTCTAAGCAACATAATTCGAGCTTCCCTCAAGGTCATACTCAAGTCTTAGTCCATAGAAATCCATCCTACTAGCTTTGAATAATTTATCCTGCAAATTCGATCCTCCTACAAAGAAAACATTGAATTCTCTTATCTACTTTAAATCCTACTCTGATACCATGTGTTATGTTTCTATACCAATAGGTGTCATAATTTTTGAATGGCTAAGGTCAAATCTGTAATCTGTACATACCTTTGCTTTCTGCAAATGTTTTCCATATTCAAAAAAAAAATAAAAAAAATAAAATGTAAAGAGGGTATGTCCCAAAAGAAGAATCAACGGACAAAAAGATTAAAAAGGGTCAAAAATATGAAAAAAAATGAACCCCAAGAAAGAAAAAGACCATGAAAGTGTGCAAGTCCAAATGCCACTACTATTTACTTTTTTGCATAATAATGATTGTGTGCAACTTGTTTTTCATGTCACAATCCATGGTAACCAAACAGTTTAATCTTGGTTATTCCATGTTTTGAATTTCATGTTTAGAGATAGAGAATACGACCTGACCAAACTGTTTAAACTTGGTAGATAATTAGATTAGGTAGATTGAATAAAAGGAGCTCAACGATTTAATCTAAGCCCTTGGATGTAATAAGGATAGACTTAGATAGATTACTTTTGTAAAAGAAAAGAAAAAGGTTTTGATAAGGGTTTTCTAGCTTAAGTGCACCCTAATAAAGAGTAGAAAAAATGGCAGGATGAGTAGATAGGTAAGTAGTTGAATGGTTGCAGAATTGTGATGAATGATTAGCTAAGATCATATCATTTACTTTCATCATCAAGTTGCTAAATTATGGATGATAATTGAGTAGTTACACAAAGTCCAGTGATTAATTTCCCCATTCATATTACCTTTAATTTTACTAATTTCCCATAAGCAAAGTCAAAGTACCTAAAACCTTGAGTTAAAGGGGCTCAGAGCATTTCTTTGACTTCTGGAGGGACTAGACCCTTGGCGCAATAACTTATAGGGTCTAAGTACTAAAGCCCATCACCAACATTGACCCCCTCCATCATTCATTCATTTCATCTAAAAAACCCCTTTTCTTAATGTAAAATCACCATTTGCCTAGGAAAAGTAATTACCCCCATACAAAACTCCTTTTTTCAGAAAAACCCACAAATATTCATTAAGCCTAAGTCATAATGTTTAAATGTGAAAATGTAAATAAATTTCAGATACATTATACTTAGTGCAAAATCCATTTTTCCGCTTTCATTTCATATTAACTCCTAATTTTAATTATATTTATTAACTCCCAAAGATAAACCCTTTCTCGTATATTCTATTAGAACCCATATATTAATATCTCACCCCCAAGGTTTTAAACATAAGCGTTATTAATAAACTAATTAAAGGGATTAATTAAGTCGATCAATGACTAATTAATAACCTTGACCCCCCACCGAGTTAAAAAGATTAATTAATCAATTAATGATTAATTAATAATCTGTCCCCGCCAATCAAATCACCCCCGACGTCATTAAGCCTCCCTAATCCAAAGTTAATTAATCCTTCCACTCATTAAAACCCCGTCGGGGCCCTCCATTAAATCTCCGATCAAATCATCGCCCCAATCACTATGCGATCTGACCTCTTCAGATCAACAGTCGACACTCATATCGGGCAGCCTCCGAAGGCCAGTCTTTACCCGCCCGATGTAAGTGGTTTCACTATTCACCCTACCACTATGTGGCGCCTGATGAATGGAATCGGGCGGTCTCCCCCCAAAACCACTTTATCCCAAAAAGCGGTGCAATGAATTCCTCTTACCACCTTAGCTACATGCCAAAATGTCACATCCCCCATTGGCACCAACTGTCCTTTTCCCAACATACCTGCTAAAGTCATTGACTTTACGAATAAAACCAAAAAACTTATAGTTTTTTTATTTTATGATGGAAAAAGAACATTATGACCTCCATGCAAGCACAGAAGTACATGCAACCGTCAACCTACTACCAACCGTCAACTTACTAAACCTACTAAAATTCTCGACCACCTTTCAACTGCGTGCACTTCCTGCAAACAAGGCACAGTCACCATTACTTCGTTCAAAAGTTGAAACTAGGTATTTACCCCAATTTCATTGAGGAACCCTATTTTCTTACCAAACCTGAACTAAATTGCTTCAAATACTAAGTAATTTAGTAAGATAAGTTGCCTCGTGACTCTAAAATACCTTGAAATACACCAGTTTTTCCCAATTTGTCTAAAACCCTTTTCCCTCGTCCTTGAATCCACAAGAACCAAGGATGGATGCCTGAATTGCATTGAATTTCATGCCCATTATGACTCCTCACAGGGATTTAGACCATCTCCCACTTGCAAAGAAATATTTCTAGATTAAAGATACTTCCGTCCAAAAATCCCCTTTGAAACTATTCTGCAAGTACAGAGATTAGTACCTGAACCATGCAGATTCCAATTGACTTTGGGAATCAGGTTTACCCAAGTACCAGTGTCCCAGAGTTCATATCTTCCCAGAGATTGTACATTACTACCACATGAACTATGATCCCATCTAAAGGGTAGTGAGAACCCTTGACCATTCTGTTCTATTTACCATCACTACTAAATCCATTAACGAAATGCTACAATTACAGCCAAACCAAAGCATGACTCCTCTTTCTATTTGAGATATGTTGAAAATATACCCTACACTCACCTCAATCAAACTTGCTTAGTTGTACCAGACCTTCATTAGAGAAGAACAATACACCCCAAAGGACTCTCCCCCTTACCTGCGGACTATATTCGCCAATCTTGGCCAAGACATCATAGACATGATATGCAGTGTGCTAGGTTATACTACAAGTGAATTTGTTGATGAAATCATAATATATTTTATGTCCATCTACTCTCCTGGGAATCCATCAACCATCATGCTTGATTATGCTAAGTTCATTGTTGATAAAATGCATGATCAATTCATGATATTGGAAAATGAAAGAGTGTTTAAATATTCCTCAGTTCTATGTCATTTGTTCTTGTGTTGTCAAGCTGATAGATTTCCAATTGCCCTCCAAAAGCTTGATACCAAAGGCAACCCCAAATCAGTGATCCTCTGGACTTCATTAATCCATCAATTTGATTCTCAATATTCTTATATCAATTTCATAGATCTCTTTGTGTACCCTCTGACAACTATGCTACTAGGAAGCCCTCCCCTAGAATCAATGCAGACATCAGGACGGTCCTACAGTTGTCTAAGCAATATAAAGTAAGATTGTTTTCTCTGGAGTACTACAGGGAAATGATCAATTCAGATGAGGTGAATTTTTTGAAAGCCAAGAAGAAAGTTCAACTTAGGATAAAAGATCAACTTGGGCCATTTATATGTAATAGTAGAGAAGCAAGAAAGGAAGCAGACAAAATCCTCTAAAGGTTGAGACTGAAACAAAGTTTTATATTGAATTATGACCTCTTAAAATTAATTTGTAATAGGAGATAGAAGAATAAATTATCTTCTTACATCCACCATAGAATCCATGAAATTGAACAACATGCTAATCAATTTGAATGGGTGTAAAACACTTTGATAGATCGAGATAGCACAGAGGTTATTGTTGATAATGTATTGATAGATTTAGATAGAATACTTGATGAGGATTAATTTGTACAGGTGCTAGGAGAGTCTCAAACTTAGAGGAAGTCACAAGGACACAGTGAGCAAACATCATAGCAAGGAGGGCCATCAGAGCAAGAAGGGCCATTAGAGCAACTAGGGCCATCAGAGCAAGCAGAACCTTCAGAGCAACAAGAGGAATCCGAACAGCCTGAGATTTCAGAGGAACTTTCTTAGCCTAAACAAATCATGAGCAATTCTCCTATTTTGCAGACTCTTCTAAACGAGGAGAGGAACCTCAAAAGACATAGAGAGGAGGCCACTCCTTCCAGCAGACTTGTTGCCCAAACTTATGCTAAGAGGCAAAGGCTGAATCCATTTTCAGAGCAGGAGTATACTGAGGAGACAATAGGAACTGCAGGTTGATAGAGAACATAAAGCATGCATACCACTCCTTCAGGAGGCACACAAGAACCTTCCACCTCACAAGCTCAAATGTTGGAAAGACAAAAAAGTGTGGAAGTATCCTCCTTCAGGGCTCCTACTAGCTAGAGCCAAGATATCAAAGAGAAATATAAAGAAATCAAGGCCAGGAATGAAAGAATAAAAGTTCAAAGTTATGCACATTACTTGAAAATGGATCCAACAAACCAAACAAGGCTAATGTCAGCCTTTGACATAAAAGAAGGGAAAATGCAGATTAGTTTTTTGAAACCAACTACACAACAACCCAAATCAACGGTAGATTATCTTAAAACAGATTTTGAGGTACTGGAAAATGATATCCATCCTATTGACCAAATTGAGTTACATAAGCAAACTGGTGAAATGGTCTACTCCACTTTGACCAATAAAGAAATTGCAGCTCACCAACTCCAGAATTCGTTGAATAATATATCATCATAATTCTAGTTGGAGAAGGCCTCTTCACAAGCCAAAGACACCAGAATAAAGTCTTTAGAGGACTTGGTCCTAGAACTAGGACATGATCCCAAGGACGTCAAAGCTATAGAAAAGCTTATCAAGAAGAAAAACAACGACTTAGCTACACCGAAGAAGCAACTCAAAATTCCTCCTCTACATCATTCTTAGACAGCTGAAGTATTGGAAACACAAAAGGAGGAAGAGCTTATGGACCTAGTCCTTAAGTTGAATGAACAATTGAAGGAGACAAAAAAAGAATTAGATGATTTAATATTGTCCAAACAGAGTGAGTTTTCTACCACTCCTTAGACTGTAATTCCTACAGTTTCCACGGCAGTGCCCTCCACCTTGGTTGTTGCATTAGCAGCCACACTTCCACCAGTGACAGCTTTTCTAGTAACAGGTACATCAGTAGGCACAGGTACATCAACACACCAATAGAAAAGACTGTTGAATTGATTAAGGCCATGTAGGAAATGAGTATCTAGGCCAGTGATCTTAAGAACTTAGATAACAAGTGTCAAGTTTAGATACAAATTGTAAACTTGCACAAATACAACAGAAAGAAGAAGCTCAGAAGAAACAGAGGATGGTAGAAAGGATAAAATTCCCTGAAAATGGCTTAACATTACAAGAGACATTGGGAGACATGAAAGAAATTCTTTGGCCAACATCATTAATTCCATCAATGATGTTTGGCCTTCTATTTAAGTTATTTTTGAACAAACTGAATTAGTCAAAGTAGCCACAGAAGCAATCCGCAAAACAGTGGAAGAATTAGGAGATAAACCTGAAGAAGCGAATCAATTGATCACATTTTTGAACAGAAAAAATAGGTACCAGCTGGATGAACTAGAAACTGATGATAGAACAATGACAATCATTGAAATAAAGAAGGTTCTTACCATGAGGAACCTGATGCTCAATTTGGAGAAAAGATGTCAGAGCATCCAAGAAAATATTGATAGTTTTATGACAAAATATGGCGTCTTAAGAGAAAAAGGACTTCCCAGTCCTATGGTAATACATGACAAGTTGATGACCCAGGAAGATTACATTGAAAGATTAAACAAGTTGGCCAGAAACCAAGCTAGTACTTCAGGGGTGAAATCTTTGTCCACTGGAAAAGTACTATATGATGGCCTTGAAAATCTGTTTTACATAGAGCATGAGGTCAAGCACTTATTTACAAGCAAGCTAAATTTTGCTAAGTATATCGAAGCTGACGAGATTTATAGGAAAATGATAAGGATGAAATTACCTGACAGTGAATGGTGGAAAAAATTTACAGATTTACTATAAAGTTACTGCAGTAAATCTACATGGTAAAACATGGCTGCCAGGTAAAACAGGTAATACAGGGTCTAAGTAGAATAGGTAAATAGTATCAGTGGGTCGCAGATAGAAAGTGACTCTAGCACATAACTACAAAGCAACTGAAAGAGCCAAATCTGAATTACAACAGCCAACACAGTCACAATAAATGGGACAACAAGAAAACAGTTCTCCATCTGTCTCTATCTTCGTGTTGAAGATATT
>APFE031598474.1:32705-73024 GCA_000404065.3 Pinus taeda
GTACTCATCCACCCATATTATTCATCGACCCATGGAATTTACCCATGGTATTGTAAATGGCATCCGCCCGTGGTATTGTAAAATCCACCCATGGTATTCAATCACCCATGGAATTGACCCGTGGTATTGTAACGGAAAAATACTATAAGTAACAAGTCACATTTTGTAAAAGGACATATTGTCCCCCACAATGTAGCATTTATAGTTATTATCGGTTTTAATAAAAAGTTTCTTTGTGGTTTTGTTTATTGGGCATTCTCCTATTTTTCTTCTGGCAATTCAAGTTTTCAGATCTTGGGGGCCTTTCCCCCAAGACCCATTTCAATCTTTCAGATCTTGAGGGTCTCTCCCCCCAAGATCCATTTCAATCTTTTAGATCTTGGAGGCCTCCCCCCAATATCCGTATCAGAGCCATTGTTATGTTCCTATACCAATAGGTGTCATACTTTTTGAATGGCTCAGGTCAAATCTGTAATATGTACATACGTTTGCTTTCTGCAAATGTTTTCCATATTCAAAAAAATAAAAACAAAAACTAAAAATTAAAAAATGTAAAGAGGGTGTGTTCCAAAATAAAAATCAAGGGACAAAAAGATTAAAAAAGGTAAAAAAAAGATGAAAACAATGAACCCCAAGAAAGAGAAAGACCATGAAAGTGTGCAAGTCCAAATGCCACTATTATTTACTTTTTTGCATAATAATGATTGTGTGTAACTTGTTATTCATGTCACAATCCATGGTAACCAAACAGTTTAATCTTTGTTATTCCATGTTTAGAGATAGAGAATAAGATCTCACCAAATTGTTTAAACTTGGAAGATAATTAGATTAGGTAGATTAAATAAAAGGAGCTCAATAGTTTAATCTAAAAGTCCTTGGATGTAATAAGGATAGACTTAGGTATATTACTTTTGTAAAAGAAAAGAAAAAGGTTTTGATAAGGGTTTACCAGCTTAAGTGCATCCTAATAAAGAGTAGAAAAAATGGCAAGATGAGTAGATGGGTAAGTAGTTGAATGGTTGCAGAATTGTGATGAATGATTAGCTAAGATCATATCATTTATTTTCATCATCAAGTTGCTAAAGAATTGATGATAATTGAGCAGTTACACAAAGTTGAGTGGTTAATTTCCATATTCATATTATCTTTAATTTTACTAATTTCCCATAAGAAAATTCAAAAGTACCTAAAACCTTAAGTTAAAGGGGCTTAGAGCATTTCTTTGACCTCTGGAGGGACCAAACCCTCGGCCCAATAACTTATAGGGTCTAAGTACTAAATCCCCTCACCAGCATTCACCCCCTCCATAATTCATTCATTTCATCTAAGAAACCCCTTTTCCTTATGTAAAATCACCATTTGCCTAGGGAAAATAATTACCCCCATACAAAACTCCCTTTTTCCACAAAAACCCACAAATATGCATTAAGCTTAAGTCATAGTGTTTAAATGTGAAAATGTAAATAAATTTCAGATACATTATACTTAGCGCAAAATCCATTTTTCCGCTTTCATTTCATATTAACTCCTAATTTTAATTATATTTATTAACTCCCAAAGATAAAGCCTTTCTCATATATTTTATTAGAACCCATATATTAATATCTCGACCCCAAGGTTTGAAACATAAGCCTTATTAATAAACTAATTAAAGGGATTAATTAAGTCGATAAACGACTAATTAATAACTTTGACCCCCCACCGAGTTAAAAAGATTAATTAATCAATCAATGATTAATTAATAATTTGTCCCTGCCAATCAAATCACCCCTGATGTCATTAAGCCTCCCTAATCCAAAGTTAATTAATCCTTCCGCTCATTAAAACCCTGTCGGGCCCCTCCATTAAATCTCTGATCAAATCATCGCCTTGAACACCGTGTGATCTGACCCCTTCACATCCAACAGTCGACACTCATATTGGGAGGCCTCCGAAGGCCAGCCTTTATCTGCCCAATGTAAGTGGTTTCACTGTTCACCCTGCCACTACATGGCACTCGATGAATGGCATTGGGCGGCCTCCCCCCCAAAACCACTTTAACCCAAAAAGCAATGCGATGAATTCCACTTACCACCTCTACTACAAGTCAAAATGTCACATCCCTCATTGGCGTCAAATTTCCTTTTCTCAATGTACCTACCAAAGTCATTGACTTTATGAATAAAACCAAAAAACTTATAGTTTTTTCGTTTTGTCATGGGAGAATAAAATTCTAACCGCCATGCAAGCACAGAAGTATGTGCAACCATCAACATGAAACCAACCATCAAATTACTTAACCTTCTAAAATTCTTGACCATCATTCAACTGCATGCACTTCCTGCAAATAGGTCATAGTCACCATTACTCCATTCAAAAGATGAAACCAGGTATTTAACCCAATTTCACTGAGGAACCCTGTTTTCTTACCAAACCTGAACTAAATTGCTTCAAATACTATGTAATTTAGTAAGATAATTTGCCTCGTGACTCTAAAATACCCTGAAATACATTAGTTTTTCCCAATTTCTCTAAAATCCTTTGCCCTAATCCTTGAATCCACAAGAACCAAGCATGGATGCTCCAATTGCATTGAATTTCATGCCCATTACGACTCCTCACAGGGATTTAGACTATCTCCACTTACAGACAACGATTTCCATATTAAAGATACTTCTGCCCAAAAATCCCCTTTGAAACTATTATGCAAGTACAAATACTAGTACCTGAACCATGCAGACTCCATTGGACTTTAGGAGTCAGGTTTACCCAAGTACCAGTTCCCTAGAGTTCATATCTTCCCAGAGATTGTACATTACTGCCACATGAATTATGATCCCATCCAAAGGGCAGTGAGAACCCCTAACCAGACTGTTCTATTTACCATCACTGCTGAATCCATTAATGAAATGCTACAATTACAGCCAAACCAAAGCCTAACTCCATTTTCTATTAGATATATGCTAAACAGATACCCTACAATCACCTCAATTAGACTTGCTCAGTTATACCAGACCTTCATTAGAGAAGAACAATACACCCCAAAGGACTCTCCCCCTTAGCTGTGGACTATATTCTCCAATCTTGGCTGAGACATCATAGACATGCTATCCAATGTGCTAGGTTATACTACAAGTGAATTTTTTAATGAAATTGTAATATCTTTTATGTCCATCTACTCTCCTAGGCAACCACCAATCATCATGTTTCATTATGCTAAGTTCATTGTTGATCAAATGCATGATTAATTCATGAGATTGGAAAATGAAAGAGTGTTTAAATATTCCTGAGTTCTATATCATTTATTCTTGTATTATCAAGCTGATAGTTTTCCAATCGCCCTCCACAAACTTGATACCAAAGGCAACCCCAGATCAGTGATCTTTAGGACTTTATTAATCCATCAATTTGATTCTCAATATTCTTATATCGATTTCATAGATCTCTTTGTGTACCCTATGACAACTATGCTACTAAGAAGCCCCCCCCCCCCAAATCAGTGTAGACATTAGGAGGGTCCTACAATTGTCTAAGCAATATAAAGTGGGGGATTGGTACTTGTACCAAAACCACACTGAAATCAGAATCTATGGATGTGAGTTTGATCCCTACAAACTGCTTAGATACTTCCCCATAAGATTGTTTGCTCTGGAGTACTCCAAGCAAATGATAAATTCAAATGAGGTGAATTTTGTGAAAGCCCAGAAGAAAGCTCAACTTAGGATAAAAGATCAGCTTGGCCCATTTATATGTAATAGTAGGGAAGCAGGAAAGGAATCAGATGAAATCCTCTGAAGGTTGAGATTGAAGCAAAGTTTTATATGGAATTATGACCCCTTAAACTTCATTTGCAATAGGAGAGAGAAGAATAAATTATCTCCTTAAAACCACCATAGAATCCCTGAAACTGAACAGTATGCTAATTAATTTTAATGGGTGGAAAACACTTTGATAGATCAAGATAGCACAAAGGTTGTTGTTGATAATGCATTGATAGATTTATGCAAAATACTTGATGAGGATTCATTTGTACAGGTGCCAAGAGAGTCTCAATCTCAAAGGTAATCACAGGGACACAGTGGGCAAACATCAAAGAAAGAAGGGCCATCAGAGCAAGAATGGCCATCAAAGCAACCAGGGCCATCATAGCAAGTAGAACCTTGGGAGCAACTAGAGGAATCCAAACAGCTTGATGTTTCAAAGGAACTTGCTCAGCCAGAACAAATCATGAGAAATCCTCCTATTTTGCAGACTCCTCTAAATGAGGAGAGGAACCTCAAAAGAGATAGAGAGGAGGCCACTCCTTCTAGCAGACCTATTTCCCAAACCTATGCTAAGAGGCAAAGGTTGTATCCATTTTCAGAGTAGGAGTATACTGAGGAGATAGTAGGAACTACAGGTGCAGAGAGAACATAAAGCATGCATACCAATCCTTCAGGAGGCACACAAAAACCTTCCACCTCATAGGCTCAAATGTTGGAAAGACAATAGAGTGTGGAAGTATCCTCCTTCAGGCCTCCTACTAGCCAGAGTCAAGATATCAAAGAGAAATATAAAGAAATCAAGGCTAGGAATGAAAGATTAAAAGTTCAAAGTTATGCACATTACTTGAAAATGGCTCCAACAAACCAAACAACGCTAATGTTAGCCTCTGACATAAAAGAAGGGAAAATGCAGATGATTTTTTTGAAACCAACTACATAGCAACCCAAATCAATGGCAGATTATCTTAAAATAGATTTGGAGGTACTATCAAAGGATATCCATCCTATTGACCAAATTGAGTTACATAAGCAAACTGGTGAAATGGTTTACTCCACTTTGACCAATAAAGGAATTACAACCCACCAACTCCAAAATTCGCTGAATAATATAACAGCACAATTCTAGTTGGAGAAGGCCTCTTCACAGGCCAAAGGCACCAGAATAAATTCCTTAGAGTACTTGGTCATAGAACAGGGACATGATCCCAAAGATGTGAAAGTTGCAGAGAAGCTTATCAAGAGGAAAAACAATGACATAGATGCAATGAAGAAGCAACCCAAAATTCCTCCTCTACATCATCCTCAGACAGTTGAAGTATTGGAAACACAGAAGGAGGAAGAGCTTATGGACCTAGTCCTTATTTTGAATGAACAATTGAAGGAGACTCAAAAAGAATTGGACAATTTAATACAGTCCAAATAGAGTGAGTTGGCCACCACTACTTAGACTCTAATTCCTACAGTTTCCACAGTAGTGCCCTCCACCTTGGCTGCTGCATTAGCACCCACGCTTCCACCAATGACATCTTTACTAGTAACAATTACATCAGCAGGCATAGGTACATCAACAAGCACGAGGAAACCAATAGAAAAGACTATTGAATTGATCAAGGTCATGGAGGAAATGAGTATCGAGGCTACCGAGCTTAAGAAACTTAGAGAACAAGTGTCAAGTTTAGAGACCAATTGTAAAATTGCACAAATACAACAGAAAGAAGAAGCTCAGAAGAACCAAAGGGTTATAGAAAGGATAAAAGTCCTTGAAAAGGACTTAACATTGCAAGAGCCATTGGAAGACATGAAAGAAATTCTTTGGGCCAACATCATTGATTCCATCAATGATGTTTGGCCTTCTATTCAGGTTGTTTTTTAACAAACTGAATTAGTCAAAGTAGCCACAGAAGCAATCCACAAAATAGTGGAAGAATTAGGAGATAAACCTGAAGAAGCCAATCAACTGATCACATTTTTGAAGAGCACAAACAGGTACTAGCTGGATGAACTAGAAATTGATGATAGAACAACGACCATCATTGAAATAAAGGAGGTTCTTACCAAGAGGAACCTGATGCTCAATTTGGATAAAAGATGTCAGAGCATCCTAGCGGGCATTGATAGTTTTACGATAAAGTATGGAATCTTAAGAGAAAAAGGACTTTCCAGTCCTATGGTAATACATGACAAGTTGATGACCCAGGAAGATTACATTGAAAGATTAAACAAGCTGTCCAGAAACCAAGCTAGTACTTCAGGGGTGAAATCTTTGCCCACTGGAAAAGTACTATATGATGGCCTTCAAAATATGTTTTACATAGAGCATGAGGTCAAGCACTTATTTACAGGCAAGCAATTTTTTCTAAGTATACAGAGGCTAACGGGATATATAGGAAAATGATAAGGATGAAATTACGTAACAGTGAATGGTGGACAAAATTTACAGATTTACTATAAAGTTACTGTAGTAAATCTACATGGTAAAACATGGCTGCCAGGTAAAATAGGTAATACAGGGTCAAAGCAGAACACGTAAAGAGTATTAGTAGGTCGAAGATAGAAAGTGATTCCAGCACATAACTACAAAGCAACTGAAAGAGCCAAATCCAAATTACAATAGCCAGTAGAGTCACAATAAAGGGGATAGCAAGAAAACAACTCTCCATCTATCTCTATCTTCCTATTGAAGATATTTTCTATTTCCTAGAATAATTATCATATAGTTATGAGATATTTTGTATCAATTTTTGTATAAATACTTCACAAATTGAATTAGTTAGGGTCGATTAAATTACATTTCTGTGGACATTTTATTTTGAGCTAAGGACCTATTGTACTCAAGACTGGACTGGTTTTGCTGGATATGGAATAAAGCTGAGTACATTTCACTGGATTCTTGTGCATAGTTGGAACAAATAAGTATTATCTCTTCAAGTTTAAATAGTGTTTTCTTTTCATGTTATAAATATTCATATGTGTCTCTTATGAAATCTTAAAATCAAACAAGGAATGATATCATTAGAATTAGCTTAAGTTCTCTCTGTTTTAACTGTTTTCTTTCTTTATGTTTTCTACTAAACTGCCTTGGTTTGGGAATTAATTGCTCACTCACTTCCGTATTTTACGCCCCCCCCCCCCCCCCCCCTTTAGTCCATAGTAAATGATTCTTCATTTCCTTTTGCTACTAACCATCCTTCCTTTCTTCATCTTAATCCCGGTTAAGGATCCTTCACTGCCCTTTGCCCTGGTTAGGACTACCTCATCCATTTAAACCTACAGATTTTCTTTTGTTGTGCTAGCCTGCCCTGTGGACTCTTACCTTAGGGATAGATCAGATCCAGTTAAGACTTTCTTGATTGAATCCATAGCCCAAATGCCTGAATATTTTCTCTACCCATTTGTTTTCTTAATTCCACCATCCAACCAAAACAAAACAATCATGAACACTAAGAACTAGCCTGAAATCTTATTCCAAACAAAGTTAAATTATAAAGAGAGAGCCCTCTCTGGACTTAGGGTTGCTAGAACCCGAGTCTAAAATATTAGGTTTGTGTTTACCTCAGACTATTCCTTCTTTGATAACTTCTAAGGAAAAAATCTCAGTGATAACACGATGTAGAAATTCTATCTAGATTCAAAACTGCTCATGTAATTTACTAAAACTTAAGACTCAAATCTACTCTACTCATCTGCAAAAATCAATTCACAATCGAGAACAAAAATCATAAATATGCATCAATATTCAACACACATACACAAAGATTTATCTAGGGGGAATCAACTACTCAAAACCCCTTCCTATATGTATTGCATTAATCAAATAATAAATATGAATACATATGCTTGCTCAATCCTGAGCACAACCTGCACCTATATAGTTTATCTCACTGCCTTACAGACTAACTCAGGCCAACACTTAACTAGTTTCCCAGCCTGCCAAGCTCCTATTTACTCTTTTTGTTCCTTGAGGAATAAATCCCCTATTAATTAGGAAATTTCTTAATCTGGATTACAATTCCTTTTTGCCAATCTCTAACAGCATGCACCACTTGTACAACTTGGAATAGTTTACAACTAATAGTACATTGCCCTTAAACTTCAATCTCAAATGGGGAATTATTTGCATGCATAAGTTATTATGGGTTGATTGATTAGTTAATTGGTTGATCACTGAATATGACTGAATTTACACCCCACTACCAGACCTTCAATTGGTTCCTCTAGTAGTTAGAACTAGTTTAACTAACAATAAGTCAATTTAACTCAAATAGATTGCTAGAAATTAGAAATCAATCATATTCAACTAAAATTTAGTGTCTCCAACTTCAATCAACTGAGTTAACTGAGTAACAAGTTCCTTGTCACCTCATTTAACTACCTCCAAGTATTCTACTAAAATAAAAATTCGAATTTTAATCTATTCTAACTAAGGTAAAGTTAAAACTAGACTTTCTTGTTTCATTTTCAACACTCCCTGTCAGCAAGAAAGGGATTATCAGATACCCTAGTCCTACCTCTATGTAACTCAATTTTTCCTCTTGACAAAGCCTTTGTCAAAATATCTCCATCTTTTTCCTTTGTAGGAATGTACTCCAACAACATAATCTACCTCTGCACACAAACCCATAGATGGTGATATTGGATATCGATATGCTTGGATCAATCATGAAATACATTATTCTCATATAGTTTGATACAACTTTGATTATCACAGTAAATCACAGTAGGATCCATCATCTGACCAAATAATCCAACAAGAATCTTTCTCATCCAGATCACCTCACATGTAGCTTGACTTCGAACCATGTACTCTGCTTCTGTTGAGTTGAGTGCCATAGATCTCTGCTTTTTGTTGTACCAAGAAACCTCTGTGTACCCAACACTAAAATTTCCTCCTGATATGATCTTCTTGTCTAATGGACTCCCTACCTAATCTACATCTGTGAAGCCTTGCCACTTCACTCCCTCTGTTTTTTGTACCAAAGACCAAACCAAGTAGTGCCTCTGAGGTATCTCAACACATGCTTTGCTTCCTTCCAATACAGTTTGGTTGGATTAACCATTTCTTGACTAGGTTGGTTAGTTGAATAACACATGGTTGGTCATTTGTTCACCAAATACATGAGTGAACCCACAAGCTATCTGTAAATGGTGTCCTCCACTTCCTCACCTGAAGTGGCATCCTCCTTCCTCCAACTTCTTGCTAGAGGAGTGTCCATGGGTTTGCTTCTCTCCATGTAGAACTTCTTCAGTATCTCATTGGCATACTTGCCTTGAGAGACAAATAGTTCTCCATCTCGAGGAAATAATCAATGAGTCCCATGTCATTCATCTCAAATTCTCTTGTCATGTCCTCTTTGCAAGAACTAAACAACTTCTCATCAATGGTTAAAATTAAATCATCAACATATAATAAAAGAATTATCAATTTACCTTCAAAAATAATATGATAAAGGTTTGCATTTGTTTCACTTTTTTTGAAGCCCAGCTCGGTGAGATAATTGTTAGTCATGGTGTACAAAGCACAAGGTTCTTGCTTCAATCTATACAATTCTCACTTTAGTCTTCACACACGTGACTCTCTATCAAATGTCTAAAAAACTTCTGGATGTTCAATGTACTCCTCCTCCTCAATAACTCCATTGAGGAATGTTGTCTTCACATCCATCTGGTGGATATTCCATCCCACCTGCTTTACAAGTGCTAGAATTCATTTGATGAAAAGTACCTTGTTATTGGAGCAAAGGTCTCCTCGTATTCAATTCCCTCCACCTAAGAGAACCCCTTGGCCACAAATATGGCATTGTATTTCTCTATGATTTTGTTTCTTTCTTTCTTTACCTTGTAGATCCATCTTAAACCCACCAATTATTTGTCCTTTGGTATTAGGACCACTTCCCAAACATTTTTTTTGATAATGGAATCATATTCCTATACAACAGCATCAACCCATACTTTTTGCTCTAAAACTTCCTCGAATGAGGATGGCTCAGTATCTACAAGCTCTCTCATCAGAGGCAAGTAGCTAGTGTACTGATCAAGTGACCTCCTCTGCCTACATTGTTATTTGGGTGCTCCCACATTCTCTCTAGCACAATGCAATAATATTTCAGCTTCCCTAGTTTGCTTCCTTCCTTCTCTGGATGTCTTTGCTTGAGTGGATTCCTCCACTCTTTTCTCCTCTACTGTTGGTTGCTCCAAAATTCCCTAATGTTATTCCTTTGGAGCTAAAATCTCATGATCTAAATGTAATTGAAGCTCCCTCTGAAGAGAACAACCCATTTCCTTCTCCTTATCAAATTTCAAAGCCCTACGAACAAATTTCATCCTGAGGGATGGAAATTACACATGATAGTTGTGAGGTGCTTCTATGTACCCCACAAATATTCCCAAATCTATTATTGGATCTAGATTTTTCCTTGATTCCTTGGAAACATGATTGTAAATTGATGATCCAAATATCCTGAAGTGTGACACATCTAGTTTCTTCCCTTAGAAATCTTCTTCTGGTTTACTCTTTCCAAGAATCCGATGAGGACTCCTATTCTACAAATAGACCATTGTGTTGCATGCTTCATCCCACAAGTGCGAAGGTAGGCCTTGGTCATGCAACATTGCCCTTATTTCTCCCACAATACTTATGTTATTCCTCTCAGCCACCCCATTTTTTTGTGGGATGTAGGGTGTTGTCAACTCCCCACATAAATGAGTATAGACTGAATGGACTACAAATTGTGAAGATAATTTTCAATATCTGAAATATTTATCAACTAATGCACCTATTCTAAAGAATGCATTTCCAAATGAGGATATTTTTAGTGTGCATAAATGCATGTAAAGAAGGAATTGGTGGACCCCTTATGCAAGATAGGAATGTCATATGAATTGAAGAAAATAAAAATACATGAAGGAAATTATGCCACCCATGACTTGGAGCTTACAACGATTATCCATGCATTGAAAATGTGAATACATTATCTTATGGGATGAAATTTTGAGCTGAAAATAGACCATAGCGGTTTGAAATACTCACATAGACAAATTAGATGGTTGGAATTCCCTAGTGAATTTGACTTTGATATCAACAACATCAAGGGAAACAAGAATAAAGAGGCTAACACACTCAACATTAAGAGGGTGCATGTAATGCATGATGTTATAGCTATTATCATGTACAACATAGACTTAAAAAGAATAATTTTGGAAGATTATGATCAAACTAACACTATTTACAAATTAAAGAAGTCTTACAACAAGGTAATTCACACCAAAAATTTAAATACTACATGCTAGAAGAGGATGGAAACCTCTTGCAAAGGAACACAATTTTATGATCCTAATTCTAAATAATTGAGAAATTTAGTGATAAGAGAACTGTGTGATGCAGCATATGTTGGACACTAGGGTGCCATAAAACTATTGTAGCTATAAGAATCCAATATTTTTGACTTAGTATGAAAAAAACATATGGTTTATTACATAGCAAAATGCATGTAATGTTAGAAGGTAAAGGCTAAACATAGACATCCAACATGATTTCTATATCCGTTTTCCATTCCCAAATGCAAATGAAAAATTGTTACCATAAATTTCACCAAGCTACCAAGGATAACAAAGTGAGATGATTCCATCATGGCATTGATGGACAAGCTTTCGAAAGGAACACATACTATTTCAATTAAGTTGATTGATAAAGAATCCAATATTGTGGAAATTTATATAAAAAGGAAATTATGAAGTTATATTTTGAGTTGGGATAACCTAGAAAACAAAGTGATTGTTGGGATATATATTATAAAAGAGATGTAAGAACATATGTTAAAGATATGTAAAAATATAAAGGATACAATATAAGATAGGTAGAAAGTTGTGCAAACGAAGGAAAAATGCATAGATAATTTAGATTGGTTGGGGATGTGTTTTTGAAAGTGAAGGCTAAAAAGATCTCACTAAATTGGGAAGCTACCCAGAATTGGTAGCACAATATTGTGGGCCATTTGATATCCTAGATAAGATAATGTTGGTTATATACATTCTTTCATTACTTTCATCCATGAATATTCATAAAAGTGTTTCATGTATCTTTATTGTAAAAGTATGTGCCTAATACTAACCTTGTGATTGATTAGACTATGGTCTAGGTGGAGCACAAACAAGACTTTTGGGTGGAGTTAATATGCATCTTTGACTCAAAATTCGAAGTGCTCCCATACAAATCCATTATCTTGGTAAAGGTCCAGTGGACCTACAGTAATCCTGAAGATACCACATGGGAGCATGAAGAGGCTATGTGGGAGGACTACCCATAAATTTTGCATATTTTGAGGAAATATGAATGTGCATTTGTGCATAAATGACTAAAGGCTCCATTTTTTATAGCTAGGATTACTAAATTCCATAGCTTGGATATTTGAATTTCCAACTATTGGTTGAGCCCTCAAAGGTAAGTGGGACAACCTAAAGGATTGTGATGGAGAGAAGGGAGTACTCTTCCTTCGATTATGTAGGTTGAGGGGAGTGAGAGTTGGGCATTTGGAATTTTTATAGGAGTTACTAAATTGTAAAATTATAGAGTGCTAATATGTAATTTCTTTTATGTATATACATGTAAATCTATATGGTCATGTGCATCAAACATAGTGAAAAAGTGTGGGGTGGGGGGGAGAATGTAACACAATGGTTTTGATCACTAGATTAGAAATGTATATTTTTAAATATGATGAATGTGTAAATGCCAAGATATAGAATATGACAAAATGTAGCAAAATATCACTGGCATTATTGGATTTCAATGGTTTCATTATGTAAGGTTATCAATATGTGAAATTCGCAATAGTCAAGAGGAGACATAATTTTTTTTTTATCCATGTTAAGGGTTGGTGTGGTCTAGGCCTAGTGTGGTTGTTAAGTGATTTTGATAGCTTAGATGTCGTATTTTATGGTTTCTTATATCACATGCTAGTCCCACAAGTCATGGACACAATATCAAACAAAAAATTATATGTAAACTTTTATATTGAAAATAATAATATAAAATACATCACTAGTTATGAAATGGACAAGAACATATTCATGGAGGACCTATCATTCCATAAAGGAGGGGGATAAAAATGGGTCCAAGGGTAAATCACACATGCCTAAAATCCCATGTTATTAGCATAAATTAAATGTCATTACCATATAATCCCCATTTGACTTATTAAAACCATTCATTGAATACATTTTTGAGGTTGATAGAAGAGTCATATCAATTAGTTATTGAAGCATAGGCTAAGTACACTCATGAGGGGAGTGGTTTTATTGAATGCATGTAAGAGGTGGGTGAGAGAGTCATCTCACCTAGATGTGAGAACATGTGATGAGTAAAATTATCTTTTGAATCGTCCGAGTCAGAACATGCATAAGAAAAGGAATTTGAGTAGAGGAGATAGCTAACTTTAAAAAAGCAAGAGGACAAAAAAAACTAGAGTTTTGGTGCTACAAGAGGAGAAAATACAATTTGTGTTGAAAACCAATATCTAGTGTTGATATTTATGATAAGAACTAGCTTTGAATGTTTGTGAGGGGTTTTCATTTAGAAATCACTCAAGTTCTTGTGTAAAGGTTAACATTGTAAGTGTTCCACTAGTAGCTAGATTTCCTAAATCCCATAACTAAGAGATTCCTTACCAATCTATGTTAGAGCCCTAGAGGGGATGGAGATTGTCTAAGGGACTATGATACATAGAAATAAATATCATCCTTAGATTCTGAAAAATGATGGGAAAGAGAGTTGGCTAGTAGGAATCAATGTAGGGGTCACATCACTCTTAATTTACTAGGTATTGGACATCCATAGGAGCATGATCACCTTTGTGGAATCATATCCCTAGATTAGGGGTGGCCTAGTGTAGAGAGAATTAGTCCAAAAATAACTATGGTTGGATGGAATATTTGACATTTGTAGCTATTTGTGTAATGCATTTATAAGGATAAATATTCCAATCACTCAATTATTTAATATGTAAAAGTTATGGTTGAATGTTATGTTCAATTTATGTTATGCATGTTTAAATGTTGTTGTGCATGATTAATTCATCTACATTCTTTATGTTTAAAATCATGGACAGTCACATGACCCTATATGTCAGACAACATACATTCATTTCTTTCAAAATGGTATTAGAGTTGGATTTATGGTAACAACCCTTAGACTAAGGGTCTAGGTATGTCACTCATCGTCTTATTGGTATGTTGTCAAAACCTAGCAAGTTTTCAAGTAGACGAATAAGTGTGATGAGGTTTAATCATATTTATCTCAAAAATCCACAAATAAATGAAAAGAAAAACCTAGACAATAGAGAAAGTAAATCATAAATGAAGCCAAAGAAAAATTATCGGTTCTTATCATCTCACAATGTATATTTTATAGTTTTATAAAGAGATCATCAATTGAAGAGTCAATTCTTAAATTTGGCATGCATACAAATTAAAGTCTAGAAGAAACAACAAAATATGCAACTAACTAACAAACTGACATTTAAGATGTAGAAAGGGATCCTTCATGGGAGGTGAACTACTAGTGATGATGCTCCTTGGTGATCATGGCCTAATGTGTCCCATTAGGACCTCCCTGTTAGCCCCCTAATTTGCTCTCTTTTTTCCATTTTCCCTTCCTAAATCATAACCATTTACCACTGTTTTACCTCTTTTATACACCCTCATCTTGCACCAGTACAAGCACGATGAAATATTTCATATAAACTTTATTTTTCATACTTTTAATTTAACTTAGCATTAATTAATCATTTATTACACGATTTCTTACTTTTAATCACTCTTTGTAACTTATATATATCTCCAATGTTTATTTGGTAGTTAGAGTACTTACCGTGACCATTGATCCTAGTGCAGGATCGGATCTTGCACCATTGCCAGCACAACAAATCCTTGCAGTAGATCCGAACCTCCATTATCATTGCCTTGTTTTGAGCAGCTTCAACCACAATAGAAATATCAATGCAAAGGTAGATGAGATTGAATTTGTGAAGGACGAAAGCTAGAGATTGGCTATGACCAGTTTTGCTAACTGTCTAATTTTGAAGGCCGAAAAGCTAAATTCTGCATTTGGTTATGTAATCGGTTGAATGATCTATTTTTTCCTTTGGCCAAAGATCTATATAATGGAGAATGTAAAAATGACTAAAGGGAAATTTTTGATAGTAGAAGAGAACAGAGACACAACTAGAGAGGCAGTAACAGGTTGTTGTATTTTATTATCGTCCGAATCTGGGCTAGACGATGTAATAATGTACCTCATGTTTCACAAATTGTGTTTCTATATTTGAGCTAATGAATTGATTAAGTTAATGAGTAGCATTTTTACTTAAAGGGGAAACACACTGGCTAGCTAGGGCCCAGCCAACCGAACACGTTTACCCCATTTCCTGCTTTCTTGTAATTTGCGTTTACATTGTCAAGTGTGATTTAATTTTAAGCACATGCATTCCCATCAAAGTGAAAGCAGATCCATTGTGTGAAGTAGATAAATTCCCTTTCCTGCACTTGATTTCAAATTGGTTTTCCTCTGCCTAGTCCAAGCAGGAGAAATAACCATGCACTAGTGCACGTTGGTGTGATATCTCCTTTTCTACAAATTTTGTTTGATTAGTTTTCCCCGCCTGGTCCAAGCAGAAGAAATGAACCTGCACCAGTGCACGTTGGTGTGATGCAGCAAGCCTTCTTAGTCTACTTCCCGCAATATTCTTTCTTTCATTAAATGTTCATGACAGGATGAATGTATATTGATTTTTTCTTTATTCCTACACTCCGTTAAGAACAGAAACATTCACTTTTTATGTGTGCAATTTGATTTAACAGTATAATAGCATTTACAATAATTAAGCACTCATTTTAAGAATTAAATGTTAAGTGCAGGAAGCTCTGATCCAGTGCAAGAACTAGTTTCTTGCCACAAGATCTGAGTGCTTTGGACTTGGAAAAGTTCAAGCCCTTGCAGGAAGTAAAAGGCCTTTAGTAAAGACACCATTTATACCTTCTGCATAAATCTCTGTTCCTACACTAGTGTAAGTAGACTGCAATAGTACAAGACAAATTAGTTCAAGAAGGAAATCTCTAAAGGAGCAGGTTTAAGGGCCCATTTGATGAGACTGCTAAGTGTCTCTGCTAAAGAAAAACACAAACTTAGTATTTAAAAAATAATTAGCTAGAGTGATTGCCTTTTATCTTTAATTCTATCTTGCAAATTCATTCTTCCTTGTTCCCGTCTCGGATTATTTTGATGGTTCAAGTTGCCTTTTTCTCTTTTTAATTGATTCTGCAATCTTTCCTTTAAAGAAAGTAGGGATTTATATTAGGAAGATTCATACCATCTCTGGCATTGCCTATGCTTCCTCTCTAAGTTTATAGATCCCCCAGGTTGACAAATTAAGTGTTGAGGAGTTTTCTTAAGTGTAATTCCTACACTCAACATTTTGGCGCCATTGCCGGGGAGGCGATTTGATTTGGTAAGAATTTTTTTATTATACAATAGAGGTAATTTTTCCTTTATTTTTTTAGTATTGTTTGGAGAAGCTTCTTTGAAGGAATTTTATTGGTGTTAATTGATTTCTGACAGCACTTTTTATTAGAAGTTGTTTGTTATTTTTCTTTCTTTTTTGAAATGAATGCCTAGAAAAGGTAAGGGTTCGAAACCCACTAAGGGCCGAAAGAATTATGAAAAAAATTCTCATATTGGGTCTCCTTCTATAAGAAGGAAGCCCAATCCAATTCAAACCCATCACGCAGGAACAATCCACCTGGATTCTAGTGACAACAACTTAGGTGTGGTTAACCTGTTGAGAGTGGTTCAAGTAAAATGGAAATAATGGTGAGCCATGAAGATCATGTGGAAGGGACTGGTGAAAACTAGGTAAGTGGAGAACAATCCACTTTTGTGTTTCCACTTGTGGACCCTGATACTAAGGTGCAAATGAAGAATATTCCACCATTAGCTCTCCCTCTTTTCCATGGTAAAGTTCATGAAGATCCTGACTCTTTTCTGTTCGAGTTTGATATTCTGTGTGGAAGTTACGATTATTCAACTGACACTCGGAAGTTAATATTATTTCCTGTTACTTTCAAGAACTCAGATTTACACTAGTTTATGGGGTTAGGAGGAAACACTATAACCTCTTGGGATCAGATGAAGAGAGTGTTATTTTCTAAATATCAAGAATATTGCAAAACTCGGGACATGCAGGATGAGATTTTTACAATCATATAGGATGATGATGAAACTATTGAAGATTACATAGAAAGATTTCTATATATTTTACAAAAATCAAAACTTAAGTTTGATCCCAATACTATTAGAACCTTGTTCTTTAGAGGACTTATTGATAATGCTAGAAAATTTAAATCTGTTAGGACAAGTTGATATTTCTCAGCAAACTTTTGAACAAATTTGAGAATTATGCACGAAATTTTCAAGAAACCAGTATAGATCTGGTAGAGGGACTCGAAATAGAAATAGAAAAACTAAATCTACTGATGCTATGATTATTGGACTAGAAAATAAAATGGAAAACATGAAAATTGATATAATGAATACTGTTAACAAACAGTTGGACTCTTTAAAATTTCAGCAAAAACTCATGAAGGAACAAGAGTCACTATGTATTTTTTGTCCTAAATGTAGAGAGAAGCATCCTCCTAAATAGTGTCCTCTTAATTTGAAAGAAACTAATAAGTGTGCTATTTGTGCAGAAGACCGTGTCATAGAAAAATGTTCCTCTATACCGGGACTTAAAGATCTATTTATAGCAGGACAACCTAAAGCTGAATACTTGTATGCTATGGGAGCAAGAAGGAATTGGCCTCAAGTAGGTGTAGGTATGGCTCCTGAATTTTCTCCATGCTATTTTGGTTATAATTCACATGCATATTCTTATCCTAACACTAATTAGTAGTGGAAGTATGGGAATCAATATTAGTATGGGTAACCTTCTCAACCATGGAAACAAGGTTGGAGAGGGCCAACTCATTCTCCATATTCCTGCCAGCCACCTATGTAGTCATATCCATCTACGTGTACACCTTATTCAATGCCTCAACTTCTGAGTCAGTCTACTCCACCGTTGCCTTTACCTCCACATTTTTTACCTCCTTAGTTGCCTAATCAACCTATGCCCAATCTTAACAATAATAAAGCAGTGCAAATGATCTGTGTAACAAACCCACCTTTACCATTCGAGTACCAGTCTATTGCAGTTGGGGTTCATGATATTCAATTAATATCAGGAAGGATTGTAACATCAGAATATCAGAAGCAACTTATAGTGATTGTTGAAAAGAAAGGAGAAGAGGAAACTCTTAACCATTCTCCGAAAGTTGTCACTAAGTAGCCCTTATCCTCTGAATCCTTGCCATCTTCTTCCAACCAGCCTCCATTCCCAGAGAGGCTAGTAATGGAAAGAAGTGAGCCTATTTCTGAGACTAGCTTGGCATCAAAGCTTCAGAATATTTTCATTAAGATACCTTTGCTTCAAGCCATCAAAGATATCCCCTTTTGTACCAATATTATTAAGGAACTCTATCTCAAGAAACCCGGGAGGAAGAGATTGGAACCCCAAACCATTCAATTTGTTGGTAGGGCGGTAGAATGGATGACGAGATGTGTGTCTATGGAAAAATATATTGATCTTGAAAACCCTGTCGTCTTAGTTCAGATTGGTAATTTCCTTGTCTTCAATGTTCTTATAGACCTGGGGGCAGCCATTAATGTCATGACTAAGAAAACTATGGATCAAATTTGGTTATCTCATCTTCTCCCTACTCCCACTGTGCTTGAATTAGCAAATAGATCTAAAATTAAGCCAAAGGGAGTATTGGATGATGTGATCATATCATTAGATTCTTGGGAATATCATAATGATTTCATTGTGCTTCAGCCAAAGAACCCAGTAGGAGGACATCCCTTGATGTTGGGTCGACCATGGCTTGCTATAGTTGATGCATATATTGGATGTCATTTCAGTGATATGTATATTTCATATGGACATTCTAGGAAGAAAGTTACCTTATACCCCCCTGCTAGATCCATCAAGACCTTTGAGATACTTTATGATTGGATGAAAACAATGATGAGGATATTCAGCTCATTTCCCTTATCCATCATTATACTAGGTCTTCACAAGAAGATGAGATTCAAGACACTATGCCTAGGCAGAAGAATAATCCAGACACTATGCCTAATTTTGAGCCATTGAGCAAGATTTTCAGCCTAGATTTTCAAGATAATCATGATTCTCATTCTTTTGTATTGTTTCATTTGACCACTCCCTTGAGTACTCTTGAGCCTGATACTACTCTTGTTGAGATTAACCCTGGTAAATCCTTTCATATTAGTTTAGATTTGGACTCATCTCAATAGGAGTAGCTTGTGAATTTGTTGCAACACCATCTTAGTGCCTTTGCTTGGGGCTATGAAGATATGAAGGGTATTCCTCCTGAAACTTGTACACATCATATATATATTTAGGAAGGAACCCGACCTGTCCAACAACCCCAGAGGCGAATGAATCGAGCTCTAAGAGATATTGTGAAGGAAGAAGTACATAAACTCTTGGATGTTGGTTTTATCTATCCTATTTCCAGTAGTCAGTGGGTCTCTCCATTAGTTCTAGTACCTAAGAAAGATGGAAGATGGCGTTTTTGTATTGATTATCGATAATTAAACAAAGCCACTCTCAAAGATTATTTCCCTCTCCCTTTCATTGACTAGGTGCTTGATACCCTTGCAGGAAAGAAATATTTTTCGTTTTTGGATGGCTTCAATGGATATAACCAGATACAGATTGCACTTGAAGATCATGATAAAACTACTTTTACATGTCGATGGGGTACATTTTCTTATAAATTGCTTCCCTTTGGTTTATGTAATGCCCCGGAAACCTTTCAAAGGACAGTCCTGGCCATTTTTACTGATCTAGAATTTGTAGAAATTTATATGGAAGACTTTCCTGTGTTTGGTGATTCTTTTCAGGAAGCTCCCAAAAATCTAGAGAAAGTAATTCTTCATTGTCAGGAAGCCCATCTCACCTTGAGTGACAAGAAATGTAGATTAATGTGCAATGTGGGAGTGGTACTTGGCCATTTGATTTCTGGTAAAGATATCCAGGTTGATCTAGCAAAGATTGAAATCATTCTGCATCTTCCTGCACCCAAAACTCAAAGGGAAGTAAAAGGTTTTTTAGGACATATTGGTTATTATAGAAGATTCATTGAAAATTTTTCTAAGATAGCTACCCCTCTTTCCGACTTCTAGCTAAGGATAGTGAATTTTCTTGGACCACAACTTGCCAATAGTCTTTTGAAACATTGAAGGAAATGTTAGTACAGGCACCAGTTTTGAGAGGTCCTAACTAGTCTCTGCCTTTTCACATTTCCTCTGATGCTTTAGATTTGGCTATTGGCACAACTTTAGGACAAGAGGAAAATAAGCAATCCTATGTTATTTATTATATTAGTAATAATTTTTCTTCTGTTGAATTAAATTATACAGTTACAGAGAAAGAGTTTTAGTTGTAATTTTTGCAATTAATAAATTCAGACACTATATTACAGGATATGAAGTATTTGTACATACTGATCATTCCACGATTAAATATTTGATGAACAAACCATTGACTAGCGGTAGAGTGACTAGGTGGTTACTATTGTTGCAGAAATTTAATATTACTATTGTTGATAGACCAGGAAAATCTAATGTTGTAGTAGGTTGTATTTCTAAGTTAGATAATCCTGGTGAATAAACTCTTGCTAATGATGATTTTCCAGATGAACATCCTTTTGCTAAGTCAACAGATTCTCCGTGATTTGCTAACATTGCTAATTTCTTGGTTACTAGGAAAACACCACCCCACTTGTCCGCTCGTGAAAAGTGGAATATTATTCAGAAAATTGTTGCATACTCCTGGATTCAAGGAGATCTCTTTTACACTGGTCTAGACCTGATTATCTGTAGGTTTGTAAGACAGGAGGAAGTGTTTGACATATTAAAATTTTCTCATGATGAACCTTATAGAGGCCACTTCGTTGATAAGCGAACTTCATATAAAGTATTATGTGCTGGTTACTTTTGGCCTTACTTGTTCAAGGATGCTAAACAGCATGTCATGCGATGTGATAGCTATCAACAAGTGGGCCAAGCTAATCAAACCAATGAAATGCCTTTATGCCCCCAAGTTATGATTGAGCCGTTTGAAAAATGGGCTAGTGATTTTATAGGGCTAATATATCCAACATCATTAAGTAAAAAGCATATTTTGGTTTGTATAGATTTTGTTACGAAATGGGTAGAAGCTAAAGCTATTTCCTTTTCTATAGAAAAAGTTGTTGGTGATTTTCTTTTTACTGAAACCTTTACTATATTTGGTGTGTTAGAGAAATTGTTTCTGATAATGGTCCATAGTTTATTTCTAATCTGGTATAGGGTGTGATGGAGCAATAAAAGATCCGGTGCAGGAAATCCACGTCGTATCACCTGCAAGCAAATGGCCAGGTGGAATCCACAAACAAAGTGATCGAGTCCATTCTTACAAAGACAGTGAATATGCATCGGAAAGACTAGGCTGAAAGATTACCAGAAGCTTTGTGGGCATACAAAACCACTTGGAGAAATAGCACGGGACATACACCATATGAGCTGGTATATGGCAAATAGGTTCTCTTACCAATTGAATTGCAGATCAAAACTTTCAGAACTCTCGCTCAGTTAGGACTAGATCTCTCTGAGGCACAACAACAACGTCTTCTCCAATTAAATGAGTTAGATGAATTTCGTAGGGATGTTTTTCAGCAAAACATACTAATTCAGCAGCAACGCCAAAGGTGGCATGACAAGTCTATTCAGAAAAAGCAATTCCATCCATGTGATTGGGTGCTCCTTTATGATTCTAGATTTAAAATTTTTAAAGGGAAATTCATACACATTAGATGGGACCTTATGAAGTGATCTGAGTATTCGAGAATGGAGCAGTAGAAGTTAAAACTATTGATGGAAAAAATTCAATATTCTTGATAAATGGACACAGATTAAAGAAGTATTTTCAGCCATTTGCCAGGAAATATTTTACACAGCAAGTCTAATAGCAATTCAGGATGGTAGTGGTGAATGGTATTACCAACCTTTTGAAAACATGAATTCTTCTTCTTCTTAAAAAAAAAAAAAGTTAATACAATTTTTTTTTTTAAGTAAAGAAAAAATATTTTCCTATAATTATGAAAATTAGTTCATTGACATGATTGCAGAAGGATCAACCTGAAAACCAGCTTGCTGGTAGGAAGATCAAAAATTTCTAATAAAAAGAGAATGTTGCTTGATCTTTAGATATGCTAGTGACCACCAAGTAAAAGCAAGTTTAGTAGAACCAACCTTTATACAATTGGGGTAATTAGCATGGATATTTTTATTCAAGTAATGCTTAATTTTCGCTACAGTTATTTTTCTTGCACCATTGCAGGCAAACCTTCCAGAAAATTTTCTACCTTTCTTATTCCACTTTTGTAATATTCCCTCAATTTTCTTCTTCAATCCTAGAATTATTAACCTTCCCATATTCTTTTGAATTTACCCTGTCCGTTTCGTAAAAACCCCAATTTACCCTTGAAATTTTTCCTATCCCACTTCTGTTTTTCCCCTCTTGTGGTACTATTCCTAGAATCCATGTAATAGAATTCCTTCCCATTCTGAAATTTCCCTTTTCCCACTTCTTTGTTCCCTCATGAATTCATTGCAAGATCTCGTGCACAAAGAGCAAAAGGATATGCTCTAAAGAATCAAGAAAGGGCGAAGCAAATTTCCAATATAAGTTTAGGAAGCCATGTTGGAAGTCCAGCCTATATTTTACTTGAATTCCCTGTTCTTTTTTCAGACACTATGCTTGCACTAGTGCATGCATGTCGTCCTATATAATAATGCAAGCAGAATGGTACCAACAGAATATCTTAGTTTAAGCGGTGCAAGCAGACCAGTGCAAGCATGCACCCTATTAGAAACATAGTACAATTTGTTCTTTTCATAGCATATGTTATAGGAAAGTGGTCATCATGAATGTTTATAAGAAGTCCTTTCACTTAGTCGATGATTACTTGTGCTATCATATTAACTAGGAGAACATTATTTAAAGTACAAAGTGTTTTTAAGTTAAGAATCATGATCATTTTGTGCTAAGTTCTTTTTTTAATTATGAAGGAGTGTGGAAGTGTTTAACCATTGCTTGGATATAATTGCCCCTTTCCGCCATAATCCTAGATGTCCTTCACTCGTAATGATTACCTCACCTAGTTGTTAAAATACTACTGCAAGTACCAATTCATCATGATCTTAAAGATGTTGTGCATCCATGACTATTTCAGTGGAATGAATGGGTGATAAGATGGAAGGGATTGTGGACAGTCGGATCCCTCTCTATAAGAACCAATTTTCCCAGTGTTGCATGTAAATTCTTGACTGTTCATAATCGTTAAGCAGCGATGCCACCTGTTCGAAGAGAACCTTTGTCTCTCAGTAGGGTAGAACAAACTACTGAGTATCACAATAGTCTTGCACTATTGCGAGACTTGGGATTTCTTTAATTCTTGAAAAAGTTTGGTGGGAACAACAGTGAAGTTGCCTTACAGTTTGCCAGTAGTTTCAAAAATGGCCGAGTAAAACTTTGGCCTCTAATATTTGAGGTTACGGAAGAGTTTATAGTAGCAGTGACAGGCTTGGAAAATACTGGTGAGCAGTGGTTTAAAAATCAGAAACTAGAAAGGAAGCGATGGCAGTGTTTCATCGTCGACAAGAAGATGAAAGTAGATTGGAAGAAAGGAATTCCGCACAGTGCCCTGCTGGGATAGTGGCAGGACCTCCTTTTCATGCTACTGAAATTTGTAACCTGTGAGGAAAGTTACTCCCTCACTTTTGTGTGCCATTTTAGGATGTTGCAGCATTTCGAAGCCACCCGGCACATCTGAGGGAGGATGAATTTCCCCCATTTTTTGCTTAAGAGCTTGGAAAAAATGGCCAAGGGTGTGCAGGACGAATGGGAAAACTGGGCTGACAAGAAGTTATATCACCATGGCCTGATAAAGATTTTGGTCCATAAACAATTAGAAGTTAAAGGCATGACCTGGGAGGCACTATTAAAACAACTACATAAAAAGACAGCTGCTAGAAAGGAGACATAGGACCCTGCTAGCACAAGCAAGGGTCCGAGTAAGAATGTAAAGGGGAGTCCTTCTTGCACTAGTGCAAAAAGGAAACGACCTGAAAAATCAATAGAAGAAAGGGCCCCATCTCCAAATAAGAAGAAAACTGGTGCACCTGTTGTAGAGACTCCTTCTACTCCATTAGTACAGGCACATAACCCTGAAGAAGACAACCTGTCAGTCCTTGCGGATGCAGCAAAATTTGTAGAGGTCGAAGATGACACTCTATTGGCTGATTTCATTAAAAGGCGTTGGAAAAAGAATGAATAATTTGGTGCAGGCAAAGAACCATAGTCCCCACAGGATGTTGAATACCCTTCTGCACTAGTGCAAGAAGAAGAACCAAAAGAAGAAGAATTTCTTAATGTAACCATGAGGAATACTGAGGTCCCTAAGGAAGACACAGTCCCTATCGAGACAGAAGAAGAAGAAGATTTGGTAACTCCTGTTGCTTGGATAGTTGAACTAGAGATTCAAGTGCAGAACTTAGAATAGCTCATAGCTAAAGCGCAGGAGGATAAAGAATAGAGTAAAGAAGAATTAACTGCGTAGATCCAGAGAAATAAAGAAGTTAGATTTTGGAAGTACTGAACTGCACGATGCTTCAAGTGACTTAAAAGGTGACAAAGAAACTACAAAACATTAAAAATAAGAAGTCTGAAGCATTGAATGCTGATGTCAGTATGTCAGAGCAGGATTGAGTTGGAATGCTCAAAGTTTTGAAGGTTTTTTGCAAAGGTAAAGAGTTGTGTGAGGACACACAACAACTTAGGGATGGGAGGATGTTAGCCCCATAATTTTCTCTCTTTTTTCCATTTTACCCCTCCTAAATCATAACCATTTACCGTTGTTTTACCTCTTTTCTACACCCTCATCTTGCACCAGTCCAAGCACAGTGACATATTTTGTATAAACTTTATTTTTCATACTTATTTAACTTAGCATTAATTAATCATTCATTGCATGATTTATTACTTTTAATCACTCTTTCTAACTTATCGATATCTCCAATGTTTATTTGGTAGTTAGAGTATTTACTGTGATTGTTGATCCTAGTGCATAATCAGATATTGCACCGTTGCCAGCACAACAAATGCTTGCAGCAGATCCGAACCACCTTAATCATTGCCTCATTTTGAGTGGCTTCAACCACGACAACAAGATCGATCCAAAGGAAGCCGAGATCGAATTTGTGAAGGACAAAAGCTAGAGATTGGCTACGGCTAGTTTTGTTAATTGCCTAATTTTGAAGGCCAAAAAGCTAAATTCTACGTTTGGTTATGTAATTGGTTGAATGATCTATTTTTTCCTTTGGCCAAAGATCTATATAATGTAGAATGTAAATAGGACTAAAGGGAATTTTTTGATAATAGAAGAGAATAGAGACATAGCCAGAGATGCAGCAACAGCTTGTTGTATTTTGTTATCCATTGAATTTGGGTTGGACGATGTATTAATGTATGTACTTGCCTCAGTGAATTAATAAAAGGGAGCTCCACCTCATGTTTCACAAATTGTGTTTCTTTATTTGAGCTGATGAATTGATTAAGGTACTAAGCAGCATTTTTACTTAAAGGGGAAATGTGGTGGTTGGCTAGGGCCTAGCCAAGCCAACATGTTTACCCCATTTCCTGTTTTCCTATAATTTGTGTTTACATTGTCAAGTTTGATTTAATTTTAAGCACGTGCATTCCTATTAGAGTGAAAGTAGATCCGTTGTGTGAAGTAGATAAATTCCCTTTCCTGCACTTAATTTTAGATTGGTTTTCCTCCACCTGGTCCAAGTAGGAGAAATAACCCTGCACCAGTGCATGTTGGTGTGATATCTCCTTTTCTGCAATTTTGTTTGATTGGTTTTCCCCACCTGGTACAAGCAGGAGAAATCAACCTACACTAGTGCACATTGGTGTGATGCAACAAGCCTTCTTACTCTACTTCCCGCAATCTTTTTTCTTTCATTAGATGTTCATGATAGAATGAATGTATATTGATTGTTTCTTTATTCCTGCCCTCTATTAAGATCAGAAACATTCACTTTTTATGTGTGCAATTTGATTTAACAATCTAATAGCATTTGCAATAATTAAGCACTCATTTTAAGAATTAAACATTATGTGCAGGAAGCTCTGATCCGGTGCAAGAACTAGTTTCTTGCCATGGGATCTAAGTGCTTTGAACCTAGAAAAGTTCAAGCCCTTGCAGGAAGTAAAAAGCCTTTAGTAAAGACACCATTTATACCTTCTGCATAAATCTTTGTTCTTGCACTAGTGCAAGCAGACTGTGATAGTACATGATAGATTAGTGCAAGAAGGAAATCTCTAAAGGAGCAGGTTTAAGGGCCAACCTGATGAGACTGCTAAGTGTCTTTGCTAAATAAAAACACACATTCAGTAGTTAAACAATAATTATCTAGAGTGATTTCCCTTTATCTTTAATTCTCTCTTGCAAATGAATTCTTCCTTGTTCCAGTCTTAGATTATTTTGATGGCTCAAGTTGCCTTTTTCTCTTTTTAATTTGATTCTACAATATTTCCTTTAAATAAAGTAGGGATTCATATTAAGAATATTCATACCATCTCTGGCATTGCTTGTGATTTGTCTCTAAGTTTATGGATCCCCCGGGTTGACAAATTAAGTGTTGAGGAGTTTGCTTAAGTGTAATTCCTACACTCAACACTCCCAGCTTAGATGGATATTTTCCCCACTTTCTTCTCGATTTAGTGATGGAGCTATGTATGCGAAATTTCTATTAAATAGGTTATCACTAAAATTTTGAGCACTACTAAAAATGATATGATGAGCAAGGTTACAATGATGTGCACGATCATATGAATCAAACCCTACTCAATGTGTAGATGAAAAAAACTATGCTATGAAAAAAATGAAAAATATGTTGTTGTTGTAAGCTACCAAACACTACTAACATCATAGTGTGCCCATCATAACATTCTAATATATAAAATGAAACAAAGATCTTATCCGATATTAAAAAATTCATTGTGTAAGTATCTCACTCTTACACCCAAAATATTTAATCTCTATGAAGATTTTGGCCTTCAAAATGATCAACATGCATACTTTTGTGACATTTCACAATGAATAAAAGTTATTATTTTACAGACAATTTAAAAAAAAACAAATGCCTAGAAGAAAACAAATGTCAAAAATATTCAAATAAGTTTAAAACATATTGCTCAAAATTGAGCACCTAAAAATATATCTCCATCCCATAATTTAACACATTTTGCTCAAAATTGGGCATGTTGTTAAACGTATTTTACCATGATATAATTCCCACCAAAAAAACAAAGGTCAGAACAATAGTTTTACACAACAATATCGATCTCCAATCTTCCCTGGAATATATGGAAATATGAGGTCGCACTGGATCAACCTTTAGGATATCTAGATCGATTCTCGTTCTTTAAATCGATTGAACTCTGATGCCTTAGCTGCAAATTCGTTCATTTTCAAACAAATTTGTTCTACATTTTCATAGGAAATTCAACAGTTATTCATGGACAGTTAGGGTTTCAGGGTTGAATTTTGATATGGCAGATGAAGGAGGTTCTTTTCAATAGCTCACCCCATAAAACATCGATTTTTTAGGCACTTATTTTTGTATCTCCCCCGATCTTAATCTTGGGAGGATCCACCATGAAGGATGAGGTTGTTACTTCGAAAATCTTGACATTGATCGACAAATGCCCCTTCAAACCCTGCTTAGTTCTCTCTAACTTCATCTTGTAATCCTTAGATTTCTTGACTTTGAATCTCAATATTTTGGCAATTTCCTCACAGCTTCGATATTATGCTCTACGATGGCTGAGTTGATGTGAGCCACAATTCCTACTTTATGGTTTTTTCCTCGAATAAACCTCAAAGGTCGAATGCAGGGGAAAGAGTGATAATGTTGAACGCGTTGAAGCGGGCCATATTCGGAATAAAGAATGATAAATCGACATTGTTAAGGATGCTGACATCGACAACGTAGTCCAGATGTGGGGCTTTGAAGCCCTGCCAAAACTAGGGGACCTCCATTAGCTCAATGAGGGTTATCCTCATCTTAGGGTTGGGATCCAAGAACCAAAGAATGAGTTGTTGGACATCAGAGGAAAACTAGGGTAGGAATTTGAAGTCCCCCTTGTGGATCTTCTTATACAAGGCCATCAAATTTGCATCATGGAATAGAAAGAAATCCGTGAGGAGGACGGAAATTTTCACCCCGTAAGACCAAATGTCGACCTTGGCACTTTCATAACCCTCCTTTTGGTATCTATTTGAGAAAATATTGAATATTATATGTTTGAAATTCTTGAGTATGTAAATTGATGGCAGGACTATATAAAAGAAATGAATACCTAACAGTCTCTTGCAATGGAGGCCTGGATCAGAATAGGTTTGCTCCACTTTTGTCTATCAAAGGCATGCACATCTAAAATTACAACAAGAACAAGCCCAACAACACATACTCCTACACCAATAAACTTTCTGATTTTGTATCTTGTCTTCAAGAATATCCATGTAAGGAACAAGACACAAGGAATTGTTCAGCAGTCCAGCAACATGACACTTGTTATTGATGTATAGTCACATGCCCTCACCATGACATATTTAGCTTCAACATCGATGAAAGCCAACAAAACATAGTAGTATCATCGAGCCTGAAGCCATCTCCTCCGATATATTAATTGACTTCCAAACACAATTGACAGAAGAAGATAAATCAAGAAAGACTATGAGGTCGGTACAACAATTCCTCTGCGGGTAAGCTCATTTAAGTAGAATCCAGTGGATGTTATCAGCAGAGAAGCCACTTGACCCAGAAGAAGGGCTATCAATGTCTTCTTGGAGCAGATTTTTTCGAAATTTAGAGCGCAAAATGGAAGATGTAAGCTACAATATGCAAGCTAGTTTATCTCCACCTTTTAGAATTATGCATGATTGTCATTTAGCTAGGGCCTTGATTCTGGTTCTCCAAACTCTGTAATTATTTACTTCATGTTGTCACTGTGTTTGCTAAATTTTCTTTTGTGACTATTTTGTGATATATTATCATTTGATCAAGGTCAATCTTTTTTCCATGTTAGATATGTGACATGGTTATGATTATCTCAATGTGATTGTGGTTGTCCCAAAGTTGGATAAGGCTTCACTTTGGGCAAATCCCAAGTGTTTAACTTCAGTATTCCTCTTATCTGTTAACAAATCTTTAGTATGTTTTATTGATTCTTTTCAACACTGGGTATAGCATGGCATTAATTACTTGTGGGGGTGGTTTATCCTTCGTGTTTCCTTTTGAAAAAATTAATCTTTAATTCTATGTGAATAGTGAATTTGAAGACATTTTTGATGTGGATTAGTTGATCACATCTCTCAGAGGAAAGTTTCAGATAGTAAAGAAGCTTCCTTCAAAGCTAAAGGCAAAGGCAGAAGATGTGGTAGTCTTCACCATGCCTCCTGTGAGTTGGCCAAACATGTCCTATTACGTGCATTAGGTTGAGTATCGAAGATTATCATTTAATACTTTGGGCTTTGCACAAAAGGATACTAACAAAGTTTCCTACCATGATACAAATCCTTCCCCTTATAAGAAAGCAAAAAGTTTTGCATTTGAATAAGGCATATGCACATATAGCAAATGATAGCCTACCACTTGAGGTTTAAAAGCTATGTTGTCATGTGAATTACAACACTCTGCTTTTCACTTCAAAAATTGATGAATTGGGTAATTTTTTTTTTAATATTGCAAAAACATGGTCCTTTTGTGGCTCTTCATCTTTCTTATGAAATGGATATATTGATTTTTTCTCATTGCACTCTTCGTTGTACCAATGAATAAGTTGAGGAACTCACTAGGCTAAGGTATATTACATGTTTGGATATCATAATATTTTCCTGGTCAAATCAAAATATTTATTGTTAACAATGTTTCCTATTATATTTTTGTATTTATTTCACAGGCATGCCTACCCTTGGTGGAAGGAGGCCATAATTTCTTAACTAAAGAGGAAGGATGGACTATGTCCTGTAACACCAGAGGAGACTCCATTAGTATTGAAAGCTTTTGATTTCGATAGAAATATTTAGATATATATTGTTGCTGAAGAAATCTATCGAGGACAAACAAGTATGCCTGCCCTCTATTCAACTTATCCAAATATTGTAGGTTGACCAATTCACTCACTTCAACTCATTTTCCTTTGAATTTGGATTTTCTTACGTCATGCACTCATGTTGATCAACAAAAATCTATAGGTGAGGAAGGAGACTCTTCTTAGTCCTATGGGTTTAAAGCAATTCCAAAATCATTCGTCTCAAATGGCTGCATCGGATTACATGGTGTCTTTGGCCAGTGATGTGTTTATTCCTACATATGATGACAACATGGAAAAGCTTATGGAAGGGCATTGTAGGTAATCCTATATTGTTTTGCATATATCTGGCAGAGAGGATATAGTGGTTACCTGGTGGTATGAGTTGTAGTGGTGACAAATTTAGTTTTCTTAGAACAGACCTTTGTAAGTAGCATTAATAAGCCTTGGCAATCAGGTCACATGTATTATTAGTAATTTTCTAGTCAGTTGTATACATTATTTATTATATGTTTCCTTTTTCTTTCTTGATTTTTTTGGATACTTTCTTGATTGAGTTTCAGTTCAATGTAAATTGTGGAAATGCTTTGGATGTGTTAATATTGTTATCCTAGTGATGCATCAACATTTGATAATTATTGTTATATTAATATTTTAGAATAAATATCCATATGAAATCCTTAAATGAACCTCTTAGAAGCCCATTTCTAATCAACCCTGAAGGGCCTCAATTTTAACTTAAAAAATCGCTCTGAGTTGGAATTTTTTTTGAAGTGTGACAAATGCCTTGGAGATTGATTGAGGGCTCTCTTAGAAAGCCTTTGAGTATCCATCTCAAAAATCCTTGGAAGCGAAGTTGCATGGTATTGGGAGAGGGGTACATGCTGGAAACATGATCCCTGCCTCATCCCCCATCAAAAAAGTAAAAAGACAAAAAAAAATGAAATAGGGAAACAATATATGTTTGTCTATCTATAAATATAAAATAGAACAAGAAGAAAGGATAATTGAGTAAGAAAATTTAAATTTAGCCTCCAATAATATCCATGATGTCCAAAATGCACATAGCATGCTTGTTGTAGCTATAGAAAACACTTTTGCCTAAACATTGTTGAAGAAAATGTGAAGCAATGAAGTGTGGAACAATGTTGTTGCTCACAATTGTCTTCTAATTGTGACTACAAAACCAGATCACAATGCTTCACACACAACAGAAGTGCTTCTTGTTTTTGTAGGAGATACCTTTTCTCAAACATTCTGGAAGAAAGTCTGAGGAAATAATAAGTGGTAAATTGTATTTAGAACAAAGACAGGGTGTAAGGGTTTTCTAGAAGCTTATTCAATGTGAAATTAGTGTCAAGATTTATGTCAATGCCAATTTAAAGCACTTGGACAGGTTCTTGTGGTCAATTTCCCTGTCAAAACACAGTTAAAATGGATTAAGACGTGCCCATTTTGCCTTGAAATGCCACTTTCCATTTTAGATGGCATTTCAGAATTGTGAAACATTATTTGAAATGTTTTATGGAATTTCAAAGGCATAACTTCTTGAGATTTGTGCTAACAACTAAAAAAGGTTACAATCATCCTTATATCTAGGGAATTCCTTAAAAAACTCCAATCATATATTAATATTAAATTACCCTTGTATCCCTCAGGCATGGAGCACTTTACTTCTTATTGACTCTTTGACCTTGGAGAATATGACAGCTGCCTTGTATCCCTTAAAGCTTGGGTATTCCTCTTCATGTTAACCAACTCCTCATAAAAAGGATCTCAAGTGCAAGCTACAACTGCCTCAAAATATGGCCACCTCCAGGCTCCAAAAGAGGTGCATTAAAGTAGTGATCCATGTGCACGGGATGGAGTGCTCCTCTAATGTGGTCCTTCAGGCTTTTTAACCAACTAACCTTTAAAAATAAGAAACTTTTAAAAATGTGTTATTCCTTTGCAACCTAATGAAAATGTTATTTTCAAATCTGGGTATAGAAATCAGATTTAAACTAGTGTTCTGATATAATTGTTGGCTGAAAACAATATCTCTGCAATATCATCATATCAAGGAAATGATAAGGGTTTCTTAACACCTCTGCATATTGTCACCAATATCTAAAGAAGGTAATTGCTTTAACTTTGTAAGGCATTTTTGTAGGCTATAAGCACCCCTAAATCATGGTTATAGACTTGATAGGGGTCACAAGTTACAACCCTTATAAAGAAGGGTTTTTCCCTATTACTATATGTTGGCTTGGTTAATATCTCAAAATTCATTTGCCATATGTTGGATGATAAAATAGGAGTGTTGGCATAAACTAGAAATTTGTACCATGTGTAAAGGTCCAGAGGATCCACTTTTGTATCTACTCTTGCTGATGTGAAAGAGATGCTAGAAGAAGGTACAAAGTGAACAATTTATAGCAAAGTGTATCCATGTGGATAGATTGCACATCAATATAAAAGATACAAAAATAAGGTCAGCTCAAAAACAAATCTTGGACATTATTTCAGTTCAACAATCATTCTACAAATGATCCTCCCCCCTTAGCCAGCGATGTTCCTTGGTCAAGCTTCTTGGAGTAAGGTAAAACAGAACTTCCTTAAGTGGTAGTCTTGGCCACTTGCACACCCAATCATAGAATAGTTGGGCCTAAAATCAACTATGGAATTTCTGGATGGAATCCTGAGAAGAGGATGGTATAAGTGATGTAATTATGTACAGACAGTTGCATTGGTGCACTGACTTCTATATTCTGGTGCTTCTTATACCCTGAAGCCCAGAAAATGGGACATTCCTTGCAAGGATAGAAAAATAACTTGTGTAAAGAGCTCAAAACCCTTAAGCTTCAGACATTAAATTATCCAGAGTAATGCAAATATATCGGTATTTCCAATGCCTCAGAGATGGTTGGATGTTGTCTTGTAGTTGCATACAATGCTTCCTTGTGCATTTGGTTTGCATCTTTTATTTGCATAAAGAGGAACTCTTTTACTCCTTCTTTGTGCTGGTTATTTCTCCATGTAGTAAACAATTCACTTACTGCTGGTAATATACTAGAAAATGAGACTCAACAATCGTGCCAATAACATGTTTGGAACAATTTTTTTGGTGCTCACCTCTACTTTTTGTTGAAATGTAACATTTTCTTAATTCTTGCATTCAAGTGGAGAATGTCTAAATCTAGAAATGTGTGAAAGGTTGAACTCATTGTGACAATTAAGGAAGAGGTGAATCAAGACCAAATAATTGGTTAATAATTGTCATTCTAAACTTGATCAATGACTACTCATGGATAAATAGTGAGGCATTATTTAGCGACATCCATCAAATTAAATTCTCTTGGGCTGGTGCATTATTGACAATGGTGGCATAAAAAATTTGATTTATAGTACCTATTTCAGCAATAATTCTTTCCCCAAATTTCCATCCACATCCATATACACCAAGACTAATTATATAATGCATGCCACAAACATTGAACCATATTTTTAATTTGAGGAAATGGGAGGCTGAACATTGGGCCTCCATGACCATTTTAGAGGGAACCAGTTGAAAATGGCTTCAATTATGGAGTCTCTATAAATGATGGTTGCGTGCACATTGGTTCACGTTAACCTCCATCTAGAGGTTAAGTGATCTCCCACTCTCAACTTAGGCAACACCTTTGTAGACTCTACCTCCTCTGACCCACCCCATTCTATGGATACACCCTAAGTGGTCATATATCGAAGCTACTAGAAAGCCCCACTAAAGACAATCATGTGGCTATCTACATTGATATTGGCTCCACAATTGTGAAATATGAAGGCCTATCATGTCATGTGGACCAAGTAACTAAAGCCCAAAACAGGCATTGCATTTTTACCTTTTTTTAGTAACCTAGTATGTTTTGTTGAGTTATGTTTTTAGTATGCCAGTATGTTAAGAAATATACCTATGGAATTCTAAGAAGAAGATATAGGTAGGCCTCCATAGTATTTTCACTTGTTCATCCTTAACTAGGGATTCTAGGTTATGCTTGCCGAGGACTATATATTTTTAGTAAACTTAAGTTGTATCGTATGGCCACAACTTTTTTAATATAAGCCCTACTGACCCCCACCCCCTCACCTTGAAAAAAAAAACATCAAAAAAATAACTAACTAGCAAAACTTGAAATTTACGATATCCCTTAACAATGAACAGGGATAGTGTTTTTTGTTTTTGTTGGGGGGGTAGGGTTTAGGTTTAGGGTTTTGAACAGTGCCCTTAACTAATACAAACTACACCCAACCCATTATATGGACTAGAATCTTGCTTGTTTAACCATGAGTTTCCAACAATGACAACTTCAAATAAAGGTCAATATATACTTCAAAGGAATCCAGAAGTAATGGAATGTAGAAATTGCTATACTTACTACCTAGAAATAATTGCAGAAAGGATTCCAATCAAGTCAAAATGTTTACAACATTTTACTTCATATTCAAGAATTGGATATTCTATGAGTGCATCCAGATAAAACCTTTATGTTTTCATTGTTACTTTGTTTTATTCATTTGTAATGGTGAGTGCCAAATTGCTTTTTAACCTAGAGATACAATTTTTTTGTAAATGATTGTGCATGTGATCCTAAGCACAATTGTACTTTTATTTTTGTTTTCTTTTATCTCTGTTGGGTAAGCAATGTGTTGAAATAATCATAATATGGTTTTTTCTTCTATTTCTTTACACCAAACACTTTATCAACAAGCTCTATTGTTGTCTCTTAGTGAATGGATTGATTCCAAGATGAATTTTCTCAACAAGCATTTTTTAATGCTAGCAGTAGCGTAGTTTTCATTGAACTTTTGCAGTATGCAATTTCAGTGGCAATATGTAATTCACAATAAGGGCATAAGATGGTAGGCTCTATACCATAAGTAGCTACAAAGTTTATATGCAATCATATTTTGTGATCATTTTTCATACCCTCTATTTTGGTAACATTATTAAAAACTTGAAACTTTGCAACAATTTTTTGTATGATCCATATAACACCAAACTAATTGTGATAGGTATGGAGGAAAGTATTTTCCGTCATTTTGTACTTGGAACTAAATCAAGAATCAAGTAAGTATTACTCATAGCAGTGATGGTGTATGATGCATAGTAGAAATCATTTTTTAGAATAATTGCTAACTATCGTTCCCTTAGCAACCAACCTTTCACCTTCCTCCATCTTTCCTATGAATACCCCATAAGTAGTACAAATAAAAAACAAACCCCTATTCAAAATTTATTTCAATTGGTTGTTTGCATCCTGAATTTTGCTACCCTTGCAGAGATCATAGATCATAGAAAAACAGATGAATGCAAACAATAACCTTTAAGAGAAACACCCTGAATGCGGGTGATTCATTGGGAAATTAGGAAGATGGGACAAAGGTGCAGCAGAGCCAAACAACACTTGCCAGCCCCACACCACCTAGCCAATGACAAGACGGGTTTATTTCAGCGGAAGGGGCCATCACATGGCTTCGCACATCAGGAAGAAGGAATGTACAGTCGAGAAGTGGAATGGACCATTGTCTCCACATGCTTCAGGGCTAGCTGGCCTTCAGCTCCATTTAATGCAACAGTAACGCTGGAGGAAAGATGAGGAGAAGAGGTTGAAGTTAAATTCAGGAATAGCCATGGACTCGATAGGAAGCTCCATACGCACCGTTGGTTGGGATGAGGTGGGTTATGGGAGGCTATTGGGATCTGCCTAGTTTCTGAGTCGCGCCCTCCGCCTACTCCTTATCTGTTATCTTCTCATCTCACAGAGCACTTGTGCGCTCTCTCTACTCCTTTTCCCGTCATGGTGCGGCAGAGATTAATTAGCAGAAGGGGAGGCTCGAGGGGTGGTAGTTCTTGACAGCAGGTTAGGAGGCGAAACTCCTCGATCTCTCCCTCCTCCTCAACGGATAATCCTCACTACCCCAATACGAGGAGTGGACGTGGTTGAGCGGGCCTTCGCTCAGCTCCCTTCCCTCTGCCCCAATATCCCTCCCCCCATACCACGCTATTCCACTTTCGCAGCACTCTTAATCAGCCAGTCATCATTGCAACCATTTCCATATCCTTCTCTGAGGAAGCGGCTCAGAACACCCAGGGGCCCTGCTCTGGAAGTGCTACATTTCAAGCGGAACCCAGTGAAAACAGAGCCCAACAGAATGTAAGCAAAGACAAGGAAATTGAGCATGAAGGGCAGCCCAAGCAGAAAGGGAAGGAGGCTATGCAGAAAAGGCACGAGGATTCAGAGCCTCAGTGTGCCTCGCCAGCCAAGGAGATGAACACGCTAAACGAGGAGGACATGCAGTGGGTAGAAGGTGAAGGCAAGGAACCTCAGCCGGACAACCGCGATAATTGGGGCTGCCCGATAGTGGAGGAACCGGCCACGGAGCTCATTATTCACAATGCCAGGTGCCACTTCTTCTAACGTCTGGTTTCACTTCTGCTTTGTCCATGTAGGCACATCCATTAGGATGAAATGCTGGTTTTTTGTTGTCTTGTTGGCTTTGTTCAGAAAACTGAGGAAATTGTTCAATGATGTCTTATTTCTTTTTGTAATTCCTGCTCTTTCAGACTAGTTTCCCCTATGTTGGGGCAGTCTTAGAACTAGTTCTCCGACAAGCTAAGATAGGCTGTATTCTCTTACAGCCAGAACCACTCTGTAAATAACATTTTTCTTTATTAATAGATTAACCTTACTTAGCAAATAAAATAAAATAAAACTCTTAAGAGCAACATTCCATCACATTATTAGAATGAGATTTCCTCTAGCAGATCAGGAAACCTCCTTGACATGAAATTTGTGTACTTGGACTTCAAATCATCTATTGCAGTTTTTTATGCCTCTTTCCCTTTACTTGATGGAAATTTCTCCGAAAGTGTTGCTTCCACCAATTTCAATATCTCCTCACCTGATAGATACTTCTCCTCGACATTGAAAATGGTGAGAAAGGAAGAAATATTATTTTTTGTTAACTAAGAAGAAAGATCCTTGGTAACTATGATAGGACCAAGAGACACTGGACCTGACTCATATGCAGGTATAAAGTTTCCATTTTGGTATCCAACCAAAAAGTGATAGGAAACTTGACCAGGTGTGAGGGAGTTAGCTTGAATATGTCATTTTATTATTTTGAGTGCTTTATGTAGCTAAGTGACTCTTATTGTTAGGCCTATCTATACAAAAAGAGATTGGATGCACAACCTTAGGATTCTCCTTGGTTCATTCAGAGTGGGCTCCCACTAGCTTTGGTTTGAGATAGCTCACGACATCACACACCTCAAAGGGAATTTTCAGCTATGTGACTTACAAGGGATCAAGTTGGGGGAGCACATTGTCTTCAAATGTTCCATCTAGTTGATCCGAATCGGATCCATGAATGACTGCCAAAAAAAAATGACTAAATCAGGTTGAACAAATCTCTAATGAAATCCAAAACATCGATCGAAAATGCCTTGAACCAATGGCCATGGCAGCCGACGTAGAACGACAAGGACCTCGGTCAAAGCGCGCTGACCGAGGCCCATGGAGACTGTGCAGGAGGCAAAAACAACCCTTGGGAGCCCCAGATCGGGAAAAGGAGGCAGCTATTGATGCACCATTAGTTGTGCTTAGCACTAATCACACATCGCTAGGCAAACAGGGCCAAAGCGAAAAGCCTCAAGCACCCGGTCGCATGGAGGAACCGAAGGACCGCGGTCGGGAAAGAAAAAGTCCTAAAGGATAAAAGGCGGGACCCTCACTCTAGAAAACCGACGGTTTCCCCGGGACGCCCTTGAATGGTAAGTGGTTTTGCACGAGAGCGGAGTGATCCCACTCAGCGATCGACGCGTGGCAGTGGAGGTGAGAGAAAAACCACCATGATTGCGCGTTATCAGTCGAGCAAGTCAACCACGCTCGACGTGCATATGACGTTGGATCTGGAGGATCCCAGATCGAATGGCTGAGATGCACCCGATAGAAAGAAGCAGAATCGACAAGGAATTAAAACGCGATTTAGAAGGGTTTGGAATTCGTTGACCACCACGATGGAGAAAGAATGCATACAAACGAACCGATGAAGCATGTTGGCACCAATTAGATGGAGACGCATGCTCACTTCCCAAGCGTTCATGTTGACGCCGAATAGGGAACTCCAAGCGCGCTGCAGAAGGTGGATCAACATAGGTGGGAGAGGAACCGAACAGGCACGGGGACCGAATGGCTGAAGCCATAAATAGAGACAGTCAAAACAGAGAAAAAAAGTAAGGGAAAACCCGAACCGAGAAGAACAGAAGGACCAAGAGGGACAGTGAACAGTGCACCCTGAGAGGAGGACTGAACACAGAGAACAGTAAAGCCAAGCAAAGGGGACAGAGGGCCCAGCTGACCACAGGCAGCATTGAGCACTAGAGAGCTTGAAGAGTCAAGCCTTCCCATAGAGGAATCTGTCTGGATTGAGCATCAAAGTTGGCTCTTTCCACTATAGACCGAGGGTCACAGAGCTGGTAGGAAAAACAAGAGTCTGTGTACTTTGAGTGGCTTGGGGAATCCAAGAACCACCCTGCCAAGCAAAATTTGTTGTCGGGAAAACTCACATTGAGTCCATGTAATTGTAATTTCTCTGCTGTAAGACACAATAAATCAAGGCCACCACTGAAAGCTGGACCAGAGACGTAGCCCTGGAGAATAGGGTGAAGTCCTTATTAAAAATCCTCGTGTCTTTATATTGCTTACTGTATTTCTCTGTTGTCTTTCCATTTTAAATGTCTATGTATTGGCAATATGATCGATCTGTTGCTCAAATAACGCAGAACACACACCAGCACATGAGTTTGTAATACCTTTTGTTTAACAAAATCTTCAACTGACGTCACTCATAGGGTGAGATTCAGATAAAGTGGTATTAGTGCTTTAGGCTATAAGGTTAGACAAGCTTGTGTTGGTTTAGCTGTGAATGCTCACTAGATCAAAGCTCAAATTAGGAGAAGGAGAGTTGGTGGAAACTAATCCTAAAATTGGGAGAGTCTATTCTCATAAGACAATGTCAGAAGAAGGTTCCATAGGACCATACCCTCAATTCATAGAAAGTTTCCTAGCTATAAAGTCTATGGTAGAAGAAATGTACAAGCACTTTAGAAAGCATAAGGATGAAGATTCATCAGGTTCTAAACAAGAAAAAGAAGAAGATGAGTCTCATTCCCATGACCACTCCAAAGGAAACGGGAAAGAGGAAAGCTTTCTCACACCTCCTAATAGCCCTGTGCATAATAAGAAAGCATCTTTTATTAAGTTCGATGTTAAATTTGATTTGCCTATATATGATGGAGAGCTAAATGCTGAAAAGTTGGACAACTGGATTAGACAAATTGATGTGTATTGTAGGGTACAGAACATAGACTCAGACAAGAGTAAGATTCAGCTTGCAAGCCTACACCTAGGAGGCATTGCCTTGGTTTGGTGGGAAGGTAGAACCCAAGCTAATATGAAAATACATGGTGAGATCATCTCTGTCTGGAGTGAATTAGTTTCTGCAATCAAAAAGCAGTTCTATCCATTGGCCTACATGCAACAAGCCATGATGAGCTAGTAGACTCTTCGATAGTTGAAAGGGCAAAGTGTACAAGGGTATACTCAAGAGTTCGGAAAGAGGGCATTGATGTTGGGTATCTCATTAGACTCACCAGAGACTCTTTTGAAGTACATTGGTGGTCTACACAACTACATGAGGCATACCATCCTCATGTTTAATACCACTTGTATAGATGAGGTCTTTGTACAAGCTACTCATCTAGAGGCTAGAGGAAAGAATGGAAATCCAGAAGTTGGGGACCATCCCAACCCACTGTAAGCAAGAGCAAGGAGAAAAAGAAGAAGAAGTGGAAAGCAAGGAAGGTTAACACTGCACATAAAGGCAAAGCCTCATGCACTCACTGTAAAAAGGAGGGGCATGATGATGAGCACTGTTGGATTCTGCATCCAGAGCTGAGACCTAAGAAGTCTGAGGGCAAGAAGAAGAAGACTGCTATAGCTATTCAGAAATATTTGGGGTTAGACTCGGGAGATGAAACAATCATAGCAGCCACAGGTATAAAAGGTAAGAATTCTGAAGCATCTACTAGTAATTCTGTTCAATCTATTATTGATGAAGAACATGAGAGAAAAAGGCATGAGCTTTTCCATATTCGAGTTATTTCCAAAAATCAAAAGATTGATACTTTGTTTGATAGTGGCTCACAAGTAAATATAATTTCTGAAGCAAT